>ML799213.1:79492-115308 GCA_009831015.1 Picea engelmannii | reverse complement strand
TGTTGGCTTGCCTACTATGCTCCTTCATCAGATGGGATAAATAAATCTGTCATTTAATAACTTTTGGATCTCCTCTTTTACTATATCTTTGAGTGTTGGGTTCATCCTTCTCTGTGGTTTCCTAACAGGTTTTACTTCCCCCTAGGTATATATGTGATGAATGCATGTGTCAAGGTGTATACCCTTCATGTCAGCATATTACCAAGCAAATGCTCCTAATTGTTCTTTAAGGATACTTACTAACTAGTTTTGCTGGTATGCATCTAGCCCGAAGTTTATATGTAAAAAATTTCATGGGCTAATCGTGTAGGGCATGGTATAAGATGTGACAGAATCATCTATCTCAAATATGAAAGATTTCGAAGACAAAATTGATGGGTCCAATTCTTCCTAAAATTCTTCCCCAAACATGTACTCAAATTGGGGAAAATATTGTGGAAAATGAACACACGCGATAACATAAATGAACTAGTTTAGAACATTTTTTGTTGTGTTCTCATGAAGTGCCCAGGCATGGTCACTTGGAAACATGAGTTCTTCCCAGTCCTCATTTTCATATGGACATTCAATCCACCATAGATTCTCCATGATAGGTTGAGCTGGTGGATATATGGTGAGTTTCTAGATAGAGAGTCCATTTGAGATGGTCATCTCTCCCTCTCTACAACCAATAAGTGCATAGCTTGTGGCTAACCAAGGTATTCCCAAAATAATAAGATGACCTTTGATAGAGTCCTTTGAGTGGATGACCAAAAAGTCTACTGGGTACTCCCATGAGGCTAAAGTAACTATGATATCATCTAAAATTCCTTCAGGTATAACCCTAGTCTTATCTGCTAATTCCAAAATGGTTGGGGTACACCTAAGAAGAGGTTTTAACTATAATTCCTCGAAGGTAGGAATGGTCATAACATTGATGGATAATCATAGGTCTATGAGAGTGTCCCTAAAGGAAACCTAATTAATGGTTATGGTCACTATGGGGTTTCCTAGGTTTCTGTATTTTTCTACCTTAGGCTGCTCTGATATGTACTCTGAAATTTCTCCTATCAAATGTACTATACGAGGGTCCTTCTACTTCCTCCCTAGTTTCTTAATACACAATTCTTTGACCACCTTACTATAGATTGGAATATCCTTAATGGCTTGAGGCAAGGGAATATTGACACAAATATTCTTCAATTCATTCAAGATGTCAAATTTTGGTCGGGTGGTAGGTTTCTCGATCACAAATCTTTCTATATAAGGAGGGGCATTTGTAATTTGTGAAGGTTTATTTTGGGGAAGCTTGGGTTATTGTTCCTTAGGAATAATAACATCTTCCCACCTACTGTCATCCGTGGGTTGTTTGGGGGTTTCCTATTCTTGTTCTTCCCGGATGACTATTGAGGGTCTCTGCCTATCCAAAATTATTCCCAATCTTAGTTGAATCTCCTGCAATGTAATATGAGAAATAAAATACATCGGGAAGGCCTGCATATCAACATTGTGAAGAGGTTGATTGGGATTACTATTGGGATTGGGAACTAGTTATTCCGGTAATAATGTTGGTCTTGGGGAGCTTTCATTCTGATAGTGTTGCGATTGTTATGGAATAAGAGGTAAAGGTGGTGGAACAAAACTTGACAGAAGCTGAGGAATGTTCAGTGGAAACCGAGGGTAAGGATGGTTAGGCATAGGGACAGGTGGACCTTGAGGGTTTCCTTGGTTATGCCCTCTTCTCCATCCTTGAAGCCAAGGATGTTGGTACTATGTAGACCATTTTTTACAGCTTTGTGAGTTCAACTTTTGTGGTTGTTGATAATAGGGTGGAAATTGAGGCTGTGGATCTGGGCATGTAGGTTGATTCCTAGGATGCCATGGCCTCCTAGGTGCATAAGAGGATTCCACAGGATCCCCACTTCTATAGATGGCTAATAGACTAGGAAATGATGGAAATTTCTCAGTTGAGTGGTCTTCTGTGTAGAAGCCACAAACTAAAATGTTATCCAGTGGGAATTCCCTTGAGGAATGCTTCCTCCTGCATCTTGGGCAATATATGCTCATTGCTGCATTTTCCTCCTCCTGATTCTTTTTAATCTTTAGGGTGTCGAACTGGGAACCTATTGTGCTTAAGATATCTATTTTTAAATTCTCTAAAAGGTTCCCTTTCTCTACTCTCATGATACCACCTAAACTAACCAGTTTTAAGTTTCTACTGTAAGGATCCCAAACAATTTTCCATGTTTTAGCTCTGCTCCTCAAGTAATTTTTACACATTTCACAGATTTCAGCAAATGGTTTATGGGATATTTCACATGATTCCATCAGGTTAAGTATCTCTAAGTATTCCTATGAAATTCCCTTAAGAGAAAGATCCTTAACTATATCATCTGGAAGGTCATGGTATTTTGATTTTTGGGAGATATAAGCAAACCGTTCCATATAATCCTCAGGATTCTCATCTTCTAACTATTGGAATTTGAAAATATCACTACAAGACTCCTTGGTCTTGCAGTAGTCTTGGTACTTCTTAAGAAATATATATTTCATGGCTTCCCAAGACCTAATACTGGACTCTCCCAACCCCATGAATGATCGTAGTGCAGAGTCCTTGAGGGTGGTAGGAAAGAGTTTTAGTTTCTGGGAATGTTGTAAGTAGTTGTAGTTCCTACACAATATGTCGAACTCAAATAGAAAGGTATCTAGATCTTCACTGATTTTACCGTAAAAGGTGGGCAGTGTTAAGAGGGGAATGCTTTTCATATTGACATTCAATGTGGTGTCTAAAATTGGAAACCCGAAGGTAGTTTCAGTTTGGTTTCCATATTCTTCTCCCTCCTCGTGTCTTACATTGTTGTGATCCTCCTGATCATCCATAATTGTTTGGTTTTCAAAAAGAGAATACTTAGGTGGTTTTATCCTTGAAGAGAACAAGGTATCCCAAGGTTCTTATCTAGGAAAGGTATCCCTCTGATGGGAAGGTATTTTGACTATTTGGATGTTTGGGACTCTACTCGAGCCGATTGAGATTATTTGTGCCAAAGTTTTTGTTTCAATTTGGTAAATAATGATGTTGGCTAAACTACCAAACAAAGTATTCACCTGTTCAGGGTCTATGATGTCTATAAAATTAGGATCTGGTAAGAAAAAAATGGTTGTATTGTTTGGTTCTCTGAAAGGATCGAGTGGTCTGCCTCCTGTCCCACTATTACTGATGCTTCAAATTTCTGTTCTATAGTGCTCCCTGTTTCAGCCTCTTCAGAGACTACTTTAGCTCTTTGGGTTGAGCTAGCTCCTGCTTTTTGGTATCGTTCTGTGGAGTTTATGAGTGGAATTTTCCTTCCCCGGAAAAGATCATAAGGAACCTTGGTTGAAAGGTATGATTTGGATTTAATGTATCTACCTTTTGGGTCCCTAGGTCTGTTCATGAAAGCAAACAAAATAAAAATAAAAACTACCATTGGGTTTGGGGGAACCTTCTATAACAGATGTGTAGGTTCTTACCTCTCATATTAAAGTTCCCCTGCCACCAAACTAATGCTAAGGTTCATAAATGATATATCTCCTAAATAGTTTCCTACCTTAGGACAACTCCTCCACAATGGTGCCAAAAATGATGGGTGTTCTATATGCACTAAATCCCTCAATTAAATTGTCAACCTAGGGTAAGTAAACTTAGAGTTGTAGCACTATATGTGCCAAGGAAGAAAATCTAGAGGAAGTCTAGTCTAACTAAGGAGATGGTTTGTGTAAGGGCTAACCTACTTAAGCAAAGACTATCAATGGGCAAATAATATCAAGGAACTTAAAATATTTACCCTAAGTAAATTTAAACAATGTATCGATGGATTGTCCTAGAGAAGTAAATGAAAACCCTAATTTGAACAATTTAACTTAATCAATCTAAGAAGAAAAGGAAAGTCATATATTTAATCTATTCAACTCAATGAACAATAACAACAACAAACTAATCTAATCAGTCTATTCAAATTAATGAGCAACAACAAGTAAACAAATAAGAAATCAAATAGCTAACCTATGGAAACTTCTTCAACAAGAAAACTAATCAAAACTACTCAACAGGAAACTAATCAAACTAATAAGAAAGTGAACTCTATTCTTAAGATAAA
Source organism: Picea engelmannii (assembly GCA_009831015.1). NCBI lineage: Eukaryota > Viridiplantae > Streptophyta > Pinopsida > Pinales > Pinaceae > Picea > Picea engelmannii. The sequence continues at coordinate 111,196 of ML799213.1, read as the reverse complement.
ATACATAATTACTTCTAATATGTAGAGGGAAATCTTAACCTATTAAATTAAAAGCATCATGACAATATTCAAAGATTAATCAACAATTACTCTTAATCTACAATAACAAAAAACTTCAAATATAATGATGATGATTATGTCTTCGGTGTCTTATGACATCACGATGGCATCTTACAATTAGTGATAGCTCAAGAGGAATAAGTTCAATATTAACTTCTATAGAGAAATCAAAGGTATGTATCAAGCAATCTAACAAGAACTTAGTCATCATAGAAGGAATATCAACTATCTTGAAAATCTATGTGATCTTTCAATTTTATGCATTAATCATCAACAATAAGAAAACACTATTCTATTTAATTTCAAAAGCAATCTTATGCTAAGGTAAGAAAATTCACACAATTAAAGACTTATAACTAAAAACTAAACTCAAACTCAAACTTCTATTTAAAATTGCAATTCAATTCTAGAATGGAAATTTCACAAAATAAACTAAACTAACCCTATTATTAACAATTCAAATTGCAGGTTAAAATACGTATAAAAACATAATTTAACTTCTACTTCTACCTTAACATAAATAAGAAAACTAATTCTAATTCTAATTGATAAGAAAACTAAATAAGAAAACTATATAAGCAAACGAAGAATTTAAATCAAAGCTAGCAATTATTCATCCGTCGGAACCTTGCCAAAGAAATTTTGAATTTTGAATTAACTCAATATGTTGTTTTACTCAATACTTTGTTTTAATCATTCTACTTCCATATACATAAACCCAAGCTATAATTTAATCACACAATGAGGTTAGTAGCTGAGATTTCAAGCTATTACTAATTAATTAAAAAGACATAGCATATTAACACTATCCTTCACAAGCAACCTGCAAAAAAGAAATTGAAACAATTAAGCTATGAACAACAAACACACAGCATGTAAAATGATAAAAATGCATATAATAGAAAATGAAAGAAATGGAAATTGCACAGCTCGAATACAAAATCTAAATAGCTAAATAGTGTCCCCCCCAACAGGTCGTGGCTACTCCTCAACAACGAATCATGAGCTCAAGAAACATGATTTTGGCATTTAAATTAAAAACATAGCCTTGCACAAGTTTATGGAAATGTCTCGAATTACACAGAAAAGAAATTTCTAGCTTCAGAATTCTTAACTTAACACTTTTCTGACCACTACTGTGGTATTTATAGTACTTACAATTTGAGAGGTCGACCTCCTCTAAAAACAACAAATTACATTAAATGCACTAAAATTGCATGTGGATTCTAGAAACCAAACGAGCCACTCAACGCTCAACATAACAGCTCAATCCAAGATGTCAAAATCTCAGTAGATGGAGGCCACGAGCATGAGAAAAACCCATGTCGTCGATTATCCCATTACAGGCCACTGATATAACAACCACCAACTTGCCCACGGTTTTAGTGTTGGATGGAGTGTCGGACACAATGCTATATGGAGTACCGGATGGGCTACTGGATGGAAAAATGCCATGTGATTTTTCCCTGTGACACATAGATCGTGCATTAGATTCTTGTAATAATTAAATCAAGTTGAATTAAACTCAAAATCATCACAAAATATCAATAACATGTACCTGGCATAAGCTATGATGATTCTCTATGAAATCCTTTCAAAACTTCTTCAAAATGGTTATTAATACATACATAATATCGGTCAAAAAGGATTCAATCAACATCATTAAACAACCAAATCATGAGCCCAATAGTCAATATATGTAAAAATATATGATTCCACAGTAGTCGAACATGTAACCTCCTAGCCCAAAGGCCTCACTCTTCCATTCTAGACAACTTACCACTATATGTTCCTTGTTTATACCATGGTCTAAATTTTAGTTAAGTTTACTAATGTTTTGGATTGATGGAAGAAAATGGATAGGCCTTTGGCCCATCCCTTTGTTCCATACTAAACCATACGACCATTCCAAAATCACCACATATAAACATTATGATGATTTAATAGCCAATTGTCCGCCATTCTAGTGGTCGCCCACTAGATTTAGTAAGGCACACCAAATCTCGTTGTAACCATGTATTAAAAATAAGTGGAGTCCATGAGATTCAATCCTGGTACCTCTGCTCACCAATGAGTTAATATATATCCACTAACCGACGCGCCAACCATTTCACTTATTGCATAACCACTATATTTTAGTATAAGAAGAGGGCCTTCGCTAGTGTTCGGGGCAGAGAGGAGAACCAAGTGCACCCGTATGTATTGGTACGGATTTTGGCATGCATTTTGAGATAGTCCAGTCATTTATTGTAGGAGTAATGGCATGAAAACCGAGGCAGGGGTGTCTCTTGGGCCTGAAAGTTTCAGAATCGGATCAAGGCATGGAGATAGTCATTTTTAGGTAAAATGATGCTAGGAATGCATTGGTGGTGTTAGTTTTCTGATCTGAGCAAAGCTTCTATATCTTGACTCCAGAATAGGCATACTTATGTATTTTTCCCAATTCTTTTGTGGAGTTAATAAAAAGACCTACCCATTTTAGAGCAGGACCCGAAGACGTAGTCCACCAGGGATGAACTCCGTTATCAATTTTTTGTGTTTATATTGCATGCTTATCTCTCTTTCCTTTTGAGCTTTTCCTTCTTTATGTTGTACTTTAGTTTATGCTCATTTAATACAATTCTTTAATAAATCACCTGACAAAAATATCTTGAATCATGTTCGTATCAGAGAAGACATCTTTGACTTGAATTGTTGAGTATGAATGCTTACTAGGGCCAAGCATAAGCAGGGTGAAGGAACTCTTAAGACTTTCTGTTATCTCCCAAAATGAATCAGTCACTATGGTTTCATTTTGTGATTGATAGCATGGCTATTGGTAGTTTCCTCCAAATTTGTTTTGAGTTTTTCTAGTAGCAAAACTTAGGTTTTAATTTTGTCTTAGAAATAAGACGATCCATAAAAGGTCTTCTCTTTAAAATTTTCATAAAAAGATTTCAACAGCTAACGCATGTTTTAAAGATGATAGTTAGCTGGTGAAAGCAGTGATTTTCAACAGCTGAGGAGCATTTTTCACGGGTCATTAGCTGGTGAAAGCGGCGATTTTCAACAGCGAAGGAGTGCTTCCGACGGTCCATTAGCTGGTGAAAGCGGGGATCACGCATGTTTTCTCCATGTTTTAAAAATCAAATGATGACATGCTCAGCCCATGTCATGAAATCATTATGGTGCGCTGGTGAAAGTGGATAATAATGGAGATTCAGGTTTTCACGTCTGAATCGGATTGCAAAGCGGATCTCGTTCATAAATGCATGCTTCATAATCATGGCATTGTAAATGGAGAATTTGAATCTATCATCACAGGTGAGGGAGCGGTACCAATCAGCTGGTGACATCAAATAGGCCCATCATTTCCCCAACACGCATCACCCACAAGTGTTTGATAAGTTTTCAATGTTGAAAGACAGAGCTGAGTGTTTTCACCGGTGCAAGACCTCGACCCAAACAACAGATTGCAGTGTTTTTTGTGAAAAATCATTTCAGGTTTTAAATTGCAAATGGCAAGGGGACGCAGTGGTTATTTGTTGAGAAAAGAATTGGACAGTCTGTCCTTTATACATGCGCATCCATAGGTGCAAAAGCATTTCTCAAACGTGGGTTGTATGAGATATGTCGAAAGGCTACAGAATGGTTGTCAGCAATTAACAGCAGAGGCGTTTGCTAAAACATTTGATGGAAATACAGCCTGTGTTGGGTCTTTAGAAATTATTTTGGATGAAGTTGCCATCGTTGTAGCGACCAGTTTGCCAAGATCAGGCCAGAGTTCGTTCAAAACGACATCCACCAAGAACCTAAATTTCAGAGCATATTTAAAGGAAGAGTTCAGAAATAATGCATGGAAGAAGAGCATGCCAGTTTCCCATTTAGAAGATGAGTGGCAGGATTTGTTTAAGGGCATCCAACTCTACATAACTTCAGAAGGTAGGTACGACAAACTGATGTTATATCATTTCAAGCTCTTAGACCATTTTACAGGGAAAACTCTTCTAAATCTATGTTTCTTCTTGCACAAGGGCTTGACTAAAGTCTGTAAAAAGATTAGAGTTGAACCTCTAAGTATGAAGAACACTCTTTGCCACTTTGGCCTTATTAAATTGATAATCCTGGAGGAGCTAAGACAGAAAGGAAGGACTTGGCAACATTTTCTTTTTTGGGAGGGCTTTGAAACTCAAACTCAGCCCATGAATGAACAGAAGAGAGCTGGAAAAAGGCATTTGACTCCTCAAAGCAGCTCGAGGAAGAGGAGAACCCTTCCAGGACCCCCAGAAGATAGAATCTCTGGTGTGATATCTCACAAGTCAAAGACAAAATTGGAGTTTGAAACTACTACAGAGCAGCCTATAGAAAAGAAAACGAACATCTTAAACCTACCATACACAGACTCATAACCAGAGCAAGAAGATGAGAGCCCTACCATTAAAAGTCCTGAACATTCCATTGAGTTTGCACATAATTGTGAGACCTTTACTCACACTGAGGAAGGAGAAACATCAAAGAGCACTAAGTCGAAGAAAACACAGAAAATCAAGCAACTCAAAGAAGTGATTGCTCAACAGGAGGTATTAGAGAGAGTAATAAAGGAAAGATACAAGACTCTGTCTGATAATTTCACAGAAACAAATGCTGCATTTCAAAATATGGCTCATGAAAGTGTCAAGGAAAAGAAGAGGAACAGGAAAATCACCAAAGACTATAACAGTCTATGGTGGTTAGCAAAGTGCCTTAAAAGGAAGATTAGAAAATTGAAGCAAAAGCAAAAGTCACACCCAGATTTGCAAGTGCTAGCTCAAGTTGTTGTGAACATGCAAGGTGATAAAGTAGAGACACGCTGAGTTTTATTGATAGAACCACAATTTTGGAGGTGAAATTTCATTTTGGGCCAAGGCAGAGCTTTCACCAGTGCACAGGGAAATTTTACAACCAGTTAGCTGGTGAAAGGCAGCGCTTTCACCAGCTAACTAGCGAATCATAGGGCGAGTTATCTGGTGAAAGCAGAAAAAGAATTTTTGAAAGCTAAGGATGGAGCAGGTCATTTTTCATAGGATTTAAAGAGGTTCCATAGTATTAAAGGGTTAACAACTTGATCGAAAAATACTTTGCATCCGAGATTCATGGGAGTTTTTGAGAACCACATGCTAAATTGATCTCCTAAAGTATCGACTATGAACAACTGAAGAAATCTAGCTGCCAAGACAGGTGCCTTTTCCATGTTTCATGACACCACAGATTCCAGATGCTGAAGAATACAGATGTCAAATTTTGAGATTGAAGACAATTCAAATGCTAGTCTAGTCATTAAGTCTTTGCTATCGAGTTGCTTAGTTAATTTGAATTGCTATTTTTATATACAGATCCAAGTTTTTAGGATCTTAAAAACTGATTGTAAAAGGCTATAAATGCCTATCTTTTCTAAGAGACAAGGGTTCAAACTGGGAATATATTTGGTGCTACTGTATAGACTCTTATTTACAGAATAAAAGTTCATTTTTATTTTGTTTTCAATATCAGAAATATCCATGTTTCCCTTTCTGTACTTTGTTTTAGTTTATTTTAGCTTATGAAGACTGTTATCTCTTTATTGAGCTCATAGACTTGAAGTAAAGGATTTATTTCTATCTTGCATTAAGACCTACATTCAGTTGTATTTGCCAATACGGAATAGTGTTCTTCATCCTCTCCTTTCAATTTACCTGATCTGATTATTGTTTCCTGAAAGCACTGTTCCTTTAGACGTATGATGAGTTGTCTATTACACTGATCATTAAAAACCCCATTGTTCCAAGCATACCTACACATTAATCTTAAGTTACCAAGCATCCTTAGTCTACAACCCTAAGGAGTTTCTTGGAGTGATAACAAATTGGTGCCATTGCCGGGGAGACGAAATTTAAGTTCTGCTTTCCTGGGATATGACACAGAGTTGGTATTTGATGATAGACAAAGATTATACATTTTTAGTTCGTTGTAATTATCTATCTGGCGACTCAATAAGTTTATCCTGGCTCTTAAGAGGATCAGTACTAGGGAGAATCCTCAAGAATCACCTATCACACCAGTGTCCAATCCCAAACTAATTCTCAGGAAAGGAAATACCATTCAGGGTCAAGCTTCAAGATCAGATACATAAGGTAATCCTCTTTTCAGTTCTGGAAAATCTACTACAGAAAAATTTGAGTTCTTTTCAAAGAGCATTGATGAAAAAACAACTGTAAATGTTGTAGAATAACAAACTCCTCTTGATCAACAGCAAAATACTAATGATGATAAATTGATAGATTTAAATTTGATTGAAAAAACATCCAAAACTTTATAAGGAAGCCACAGTTCTTGTTCCCTTGAGTCTTTTCATTCTCAGCAACAAGAAGATCCTTTGAACATTTATACTAGCCTCCTTTTTGTTGAACATCTTCTCCAAGAGCTATTTGCTAAAGATGAAGGAAATTTAGCTGGACAACTTGCAAATTTTTATAGAGCCTCTTATCAGACCTCTTTCTCATTAGAAGATTCACCTCTTTCACATTCCTCCAGTGTTGAAGACTCGAAAAAGAAACCATCACCTTTCTCACCCTTGATAGTTATGGTTGCACCACCTCCTTTGACGAAGATGCAACAAATCCTAGCTTCTAGGTATGCACCACTCATATTACCAAACCCAGTATCAGCCATGCCAATGGGAGACTATCAAAAGTATATGCCCAAATTCACAGGCAAAGGCGATGTGTCTGCTGAAGAACATATTGAGGCTTTCTACAGTTATGCTGAAAACCTTAATATTGAAGAAGAAGATGTTTGGACACGAGTCTTTGTCCAAACCCTAGATGGCCATGCTAGGAAATGGTTCAAAGAAATCTCTGTTGGTTTCATAGATGGAATCGAGAAATTGGATGAGACCCTTTTGAAACATTGGGGTGACAGAAGAGATTTTGTATATTATATCACAGAATTCGGAAACCTAAGGAAACAAAATAGTGAGTTAGTCTCTGATTTCACTAAAAGATTTAACCGGATGTATGGTAAAATACCAGCAGAGATAAAACCTTCAGATGCTTCTGCCAAGATCACATATTCTAATGCTTTTGATTCATATTTTTGTTTATTTTTAAGAGAAATAAGGTCACCAACATTATCTCTCATGGAAGATGCTTCCCTTGAGGTGGAATCAAATATTCTAGCCTCCCAGAAGCGGAAAGGAGATTTTGATAGGAGAAGGCCAAGAAATGAGGCTTCCTCTTCATCAAGTGCTGATCCGAAGTTTGATCAAATGGATAAGATGCTAGAGTCTCTAATCTCTGAGATATCTAAGCTTAAGATTGAAAATAAGAAGCCTGTGAAGGGAAGAGGCACTTATGATTTTGCAGGCAGGAACCCAAATCAAAATCCCAACAATTTCATAAGAAATAATCAGCCAACACAGATCTTGCAAAGAGAAAAGAATCCTACTGAAGATCAGAGAATAAAGGTCCCTCTTCAAAATGTTGTGATGGACGAAGACGAGGGTGAATATCAAGAATATGGAGAATATACCATTCATTGTGTTGGAGAAGAGACAGGGAAATCTTACCTAACACAACATGACTATGAGGAAGCATTGATGACTGAACAGACAGAAGATAATCCTATTGATGATGGCATTTTCACGACAGAAGATAAGAATAGATATAACCTCCAATCTAAATTTGATACTTCCCAATAGAATGCACCAGCCTCTCCCGAAAAGAGCACAGCCCCTGTTAAGCAAAAAGATCAGACATCAGAGAATCAACAAACAAATCCTTCAAAGGTGAAAGCATCAGCTCCTCCCAAAAAGACTGTTGCCCCTGTCAAGCATCAAACTCCAGAAAGTCAGGCTCCTGTTGAACAACAAAGAAATCAGGAGGCTCCTTCTAATCAGGTAAAGGTCTCTAAGAAAGCTTCTGATAAAGTCCCATATTTGTTCAATTTTGAGGCTGAAATACAAAAAATTAAAATTCCTATTCCTCTAGTCGAGTTAATGAAGAATGAAATGTTCAAAAAGGATATCCTCAAAACTCTAGATCCCTAATCTATATCCCTTTCTACTGATATCCTCAACATATATGATGAAAATCCAATTATTACTCTAGGCCAAATGATAGAAGACAAAGATGAAAGTTGTCCTCCCGTTTACATCTCTCTAAATATTCATGAGAAAACATTGCATAACTGTTTGTTGGACTCCAGTGCTTCGCACAATTTGATGCCAAAGGCGGTCATGGATGAGCTTGGGCTGGAGATCACCAAGTCTTATCATGATCTTTTCTCTTTTGACTCCCAAAAATTCAAATGTCTTGGCATGATCAAAGACTTGGCTGCAAGCTTAACCCAAGCATCCATGAAGACTATGGTTATGGATATAGTAGTGGCTGACATACCTCCTAAATTTGGATGTCTGATATCAAGATCGTGGATGAAAAGGCTAGGTAGCACTCTTCAAATGGATCTCTCCTACGCTACTATCCCTATTTTTGGAGGGGTGAACAGAATACTATACAGGGAATCTCGGTTGGCATATGTAATCAGTGACGAAAAAAATCCATCCAATCATCCTATCTATCCTGTCGACACAGGTATGGGATCTTGTATTTTGAAAATTGATGATTCATTACCAGATGCATTGCTGCTCAGAAATCCCACATTTCATCCCATAGAAACAACAAAGGATGATCTTTGGACCATGTTCTTTGATGGTGCATGCACTAAAGAGTCAGCAGGAGCAGGAGTGGTATTGATTTCCCCTTCTAAGAAAAGTTCTCATTTGTCCTTTAAACTTGATTTTAAAGTGACTAATAATATTGATGAGTGTGAGGCACTACTTCTGGGGCTAAATGCAGCCAAAGAAATGGAGATTAAAATATTACAGGTGTTCGGAGATGCATATTTGATCATTCAACAGGTGAATAAGTCCTTTCAAGCAAAGCATGTCAGGCTGAAAGCATACAGAGATGAAGTGTTGAAGACAATTCACGATTTTGCAGACTTTAAAATTTCATATGTACCTAGAGAAATGAATGAATTGGCTGATTCATTAGCTGTGTTGGCTTGTGCTTTCATACCCCCTCTGCCTCATAAATTGAATTACGAAATTCAAGTTAAATATAGGCCCTCTCTCCCTGATATGTAAAATTTTGGAAGGTTTTTGAAGACGATGTTGAACTCACTAGATTTCTTGTAGTGATAGATGAGTTCGCAGATTTGTAGATCGATCAGGAGTATGAACATGACCATGAAATTGAGAAGCCAAAATTCAGAAGAAAAATCGTAGCACATGAAATAGTCCAGCTGTCTACGAACATAATTCCTAAAGGTTTGGTCCCTTTGGAAAGGTTTTTCGATAATAATGATGTGGCTGTCAAATTGGAAAATGGGGAAAAAGATTCAAAAGTTTTGCAGTATAATGTATCCAGTGAACAAGATCCTAAATATGTCAATTTAGCTTCACATTTGACTGAAAAACAAAGGGCTGATTATGGAGGATTGCTAAAGGAGTTTGCTGACATCTTCGCTTGGAAATATGATGACTTGAAGACTTTTGACACAAAGGTAATTCAGTATAAGATTCCGCTGAATAAAGACACCAAACCATTCAGGAAGAAGCTTAGATCCTTCAATCCTTTGTTGTTGCCTACAATGGAAAGGGAAATTAAAAAACTATTGGACGCCCGCATCATCATTCCTCTCAGATATTCAGAATGGATTGTGAATCTCGTACCGGTCAAGAAGAAGAATGGAGAGATCAGACTCTGTGTCGACTTCAGAAATTTGAATAAGTTCTCTAGCAAGGACAACTACCCTCTGCCCAAAATGGAGCATATTTTGCAGAAGGTGTCAGGATCAAAGGTGATGTCTTTTATTGATGGGTTTTCCCGATACAACCAGATTGTTGTCCATCCGGACGATAAAGAAAAGACTGCTTTTACTACTCCATGGGGGACGTTTATGTACGAGAAGATGCCCTTTGGATTGATGAATGCAGGAGTGACATTCCAAAGGGCGATGGATATTGCTTTCGTTGTAGAGAAAGATAAATTTATCCTGATATATCTCGATGATATCACTATTTTCGCGAGCAGCCATGAACTTCATTTGCAGCACTTAAAAAGGACATTTCTAAAATATCAAAGGTATGGCATTTCTCTTAATCCAAAAAAATCAAATTTTGCACTTAAGGAAGGGAAGTTACTTGGGCATATTGTTTCAACTGATGGGGTGAAAATTGACCCAAAAAGGGTTGAAGCAATTAAAAATCTGTCTCTTCCTAGATCAAAGAAGGACATCCAGTCTTTCCTTGGGACTATAAACTTTATAAGAAGGTTTGTAGTAAACTTTGCAGAGCTCACAAAACATAGTACTTCTATGTTAAGAAAAGACTCCGAGGTAAAATGGACTGAAGCAACCAAACACTCATTCAATGCCATTAAGGAAGCCATCACAACAACCCCTGTTTTGATCAGCCTCGATTTCTCCAAGGTATTTTACATTTTTTCATTTGCTTCAAAAGATACAATTGCAGCAATACTCTTGAAGAAAAATGAAGATGATCAAGAGTAGCCAGTTGCCTTCTTCAGTAAGGTATTGAGGGACACAGAGGTAAAGTATGAATTGTTGGGGAAGCAAGCATATGCACTTATCAAGTCATTGAAAGCTTTCAGAGTTTACATCCTTCAAGCAAAGGTAATAGCTTTCGTACCTTCCAGTTCAGTTAGAGATGTGCTTATACAACCCGACATAGATGGAAAGAGGAGTAAGTGGATAGCAAAGTTGATTGAATTAGATGTTGAAATTAAACAAGCAAAACTTGTGAAGGGTCAGGGCCTTGCCAAACTTCTAGCAGAAGAAAATTGCAGGCTGCTCGAAATAAATTTAGTCAGTATTAATGCAGATAATGTTCAGTCTTCAGAGGATAAAGAAGGTGAGGAAATGCAGGTCTCATCTCACCTAGATGATTGCAAATGGTACAGTCGCATTGTTCATTTTCTGCAAACTTTATCAGTCCCATCAGATTTGACAAAAACACAAGGAAGGGCTTTGAAGCTCAAAGCCATAAATTTATGCATCAATGGAAACTTATTGTTCTAGAAAAATCCAATAAGTTTATTGTTGAGGTGCATAAACCAAGAAGAAGCAGCTAAGGTCATGATTGAATTCCATAATAGTGAATCTGGGGGACATCACTATTGGAAAACCACTGCACATAAAATCTTAATATCTGGTTACTACTGGCCATCCTTATTTTCAGATGTGTATGAATTTGTGAGAACATGTGAGAAGTGTCAAAGATTTGAAGGCAAACAACAACTGAATTCTCTTCCCCTCAAACCTATAGTGGTCACAGGTCCTTTCCAGCAATGGGGCCTAGACTTCATAGGTGAAATTCACCCGCCATCTAGTGGTCAGCACCAGTGGATCCTTGTTGCCACCGATTACTTTACGAAGTGGATTGAGGCTATTTCCACCCGAAATGCCAATCATACTGTCATCATAAAGTTTCTGCAAGAAAACATATTTGCCATATTTGGCTACCCTAAGAGAATAGTCACTGATAACGTTGTTGCATTCAAAGATAAACACTTGGTGAAATTATGTGAAGAGCTGGGAATTTAGCTGGTACATTCCACCGCTTACTATCCACAAGGAAATGGCTTAGTTGAGTCATCAAACAAGAGTTTAGTAAGAATTATAAAGAAGTTGCTTGAACAAAATGCCAGAGGCTGGGATTCCAAGCTGAAGTTTGTTTTGTGGGTTGACAGGGTTACATGTAAAAAATAAATTGGTACATCTCCTTTCAAGTTGGTATATGGTACTGAAGCCATATTTCTTATTCAACTTGTGCTATCGGTTGCAAAGTTTTTACAAGAAATCGATTCTTAACCAAGTGATTTGACTCAAATAATTCATAATTTGGTAGAGCTACAACAAAATAGATAGCATCTTTTGGAAAGAACGGAATTACATCAAGAAAAAATCAAGGAGATCTTCGACAAGAAAGTCAAATCAAATGTCTTCAAAACAGGGGAAATAGTCTTAAAGTGGGATGTAGCAAGGCAAGATAAGGGGAAACATGACAAATTTGAGGCTCTCTGGACAAGTCCTTTTGTCATAACAGCGGTTCAGTAGAACAACACCTTTGTTCTCCAAAATCTTTCAGGCGAGGAAGTAGCAGGTGGCCCTTTCAACGGGCACTTTCTAAAGACCTATTTTTCATAAGGTTTTTTCTTAAAATCCATTTTCTACTTGTACATATTCTTTTTCAGTTCTTCTTTCTTTGTTTCAATCACTTGAATAACCCCATGCCCAATGGTACTAGCAAAACTATTTTTCAGATTTCTTTTTCTAAATTGTAATAAGGCTACTGAGTCTAGCTAGGTTCTTGGTCACCTCACAGGGAGATGTCCATCCTAGTTGGAGCCAAATGTTAGCTCCCAAAATGAATCAGTCACTATGGTTGCATTTTGTGGTTGATAGCATTGCTATTGGTAGTTTCCTCCAAATTTGTTTTGAGTTTTTCTAGTAGAAAAAATTAGGCTTTAATTTTGTCTTAGAAATAAGACGATCCATAAAGGTCTTCTCTTTAAAATTTTCATAAAAAGCTTTCAACAGCTAATGCGTGTTTTAAAGATGATATTTATCTAGGGAAAGTGGTGATTGTTATCACTGAAATTTCGTCTGCACATGGTTACAAGAACTCAGCATCGCAAACAGTAATGAAGTCATTCATGGCCCTGAATTAATATCACAGCATTCAAAAAAGGTCAAAAACTATACAAAGTAGTGAAAAATTGAAGAGCGCTTTACATAAGTTGGGCGTGCGTGCACATGCATGGAACAAGAACGTAGAAAATGCGCATACACACATGATGCGCGCCTATTAGCGCAAAAATCTGTGCACCTGCTAAACGATGCATTTATGAATGTGGTCGGCCTCCCAACCACTTATGGTTCAGCTCCCAAGCCGATTTGACCTCCAAATCCGGGCTGGATCCGAATGGTGGGCTGGTCAAAGACCTAAAAATGGCCTAAATGGCCTCTTTTCACACTACAAGGCAGTTAAACAAAAGCCCAAAGAAATGCTATAAAAAGCCATGAATGCACCTCATTTTCTCACGGAATTCAAAGTAATATTATGCTGCCTATATTGTTTTAAGGACTCCATCCTTGACAAGAACACATTGGCACCATTTCATTGAGCAATCCATCTCACCATTTAGTGGATTTGCAAAGAGTTCTTTCATCACCATTTTCATTTTCTTTGTTGTAAGAAGAGATACTAGTGAGGGTTCAAGAGCCTTCCCTTGGAGGAAGAAGGGACTCATACTCCCCTTTCTTCTTGGTGCTTTGTTTTCATCAATAGATAAAGCCTCAAACATTGGTGACATGGGTCTTTTTGTTCTTGTTATCTCTATGTCCCTATGCTTATGATTTTCGTTTTTATTAGTTTAATTCTTAATTATAGTTTTGTTTTTCTTTCTCTAACTCTTTTCTCTACAGTTGTCCTGCTCAGCAGACCCAACTGAGCTTGTAAGCACCTCTGATTTGCTCACCAAGGTGACGAAAGAGGCGCAACAGATTGGAGACTCCGCTGGGGATAGGTATCGATTTCCTACCTCATTTGGGTTTATTTTTCTCTTCTTTTAGTTTGTTTAACTTGCAAGTGCACTAACCGGCCTAAGCCGACCTGCTAACCATCCAATTCAAGGGAGAATTGAGAGAAATCCATTTGGATTTTTCTTTCTCGGCCGCTTGTCACTAGTGCGTGGGTATTCCACCCCACAGACGTGCATCGTGCACACATGCGCTTAAGTGACAGCCTTTCTCTGCGCGCATGCGCTTTCTGACTCATCTTTGTTCGTGTGCCAGTGCTCTGTGTGCCTCTATCTTCACTAGGGACCGCGCATCTGAGCAAAATTTCACATTGTAAGTTGTTGGGATGTGGGGAAGGCCATTTTCCTTCTTAAAAATGATGTCAAGCATGTTTTAAAGAAGCACCACACTTAGTCCCCTCATCATATAAAGGGGTTAGTCAAACACACATAGGCACTTAGGAGGATAAAATCAATTTCCCTTCTTTGCTTTTGGCCACATGGATGGCTTGTTTTGACTTATAATATAAGGTGGAAATCATTTTTAATCACATTTAACGAACATTGGGACTAGAAGTTGAGTTACAATCGCTTAGTATGCTCTTCTCTCGCGCATTCAAGCGACCTTGAGAATCAGAAAAAGATTGTGAAACAATTTCACCTCCCTTAACAAAGTTTAAAACCTTTAGGAGAGGACAATGGCCCTTCTTGGGACCCCTCTTATTTTTATTTTTCGAGCACATATTAATATTGGAACGGGCCCATACATGCCCACATGCTACAAAGATAGGATAGTGCTTGAATTTTTGTTTTCTTAGATCAAAACATTAGGGAAGTTTAAAGGTTTGTAACAGGCCCATACATGCCCACATGTTCAATCTAGGATAGTTTCAATCGTTTCTTAGATTACATCACCATAGGGAGTTAAAAGGATAGTAATGGACCCACATGTCCACATTCTAGCTTCCTAGAGCTTTTGAATTATGCAAGGTTGTACCAAAGGCACTTAGTTAATTAGGTAATCAAACTCTTGTAAGGACCAAGCAAAGTCCACATGCAGCAAGGTGACATCTAATTCACTAAAAATTGGCACACTTTCACTCACACAAAAAAGTCACTTATCACTCACATAGCTTCTTCTTGAAACTTGGAGGTCAAAGTAAGTTTCCTCCAAAGGGATTCTGAAAATACCCCATCTTTTCTTTACGAGACTATCCACTCCCATTTTTAAATCAACGAGGTTGGTTTGCACCCCCAACCTCCCAAAACAACTACATCTAAAAACTTTCTAAAAACTCACTAAGTTTTCCTCCACAGGAGGTACCAAGAGAAATTTTTTAGTCTAGGTAGGATTTCGGGGATAGGCATAGAAATAACTCCCCGTTATCTGGTTCTCACATTGTCAAAACATAGAGGTTGTCAAATAGAGAACTGAAAATCCTCCAAGTCAGGTGTTCCAATCACCATAAGGCAGGGAGATACCCATGAAGGGTTGAAGGCCAAGGTCTAGTTGTTCTATTCATCCCCCCTTGAGGCACCCACCTCTTGGACGGGATCCAGCCCGTGACCCATTTCTTAGGCCGAAAATCTAAATGTCGCACTTTGACTGAGGTACCTAGTGACCAACTTTAGGACATCTACCCAGGTGGAAATTGTGGGCTGCAATTGCACCTTGATTGGATTTTGTGTGGCTATTGGGAAATATAGCCAGCCCTTTCGGGATATGCCCCCTTTACCCCTCATTATAACCAATTATTTCATCCTTCACTAGTTTCTCTTCTGGTGACTTCAGGCCCCACTATTGAGTACTATTGGAAGGTACAGTGCTATTTGAGAAGAAGGACATTACGTCTTCTAGGACACAAGCATTTGCTTTCTTTTTCCCCCACGCGGAAAAAACCCATTTACCCACATATATGCTTCTTTCTCACTTTATGTATGATGCACATCTGATTACAGTTTGATTTGGATATATATATTGTGTAAACATTCAACGCAAAGGCTCTTGTTTCTATATTTCTCTCACCACTTTTTGCACATATTTCACACAACTAGTTTGACATCATAGGGGAACCACAGAACCCCCGTCGTTCACGACGCTTACTCAATATCCCTCCTATATTAAGGGGAGTATCTGGTCGTGCCCGCTCATCAGCACCTCCTTCACACACTCCTGTAAGTGCTACTATCTTAGGATCAACTTTTCTTGGTTCTACATTACTTGGGTCTACTTCCCAAGGTCATCCGTTCACTCGCTCTCATTTACACAGAAGCAGGGGAACCACTTCCTCTCAAGGAGGGAGAACCAACCCACCTAGTCCCCATCAAGGGTTAGGTTCACAACACACTATGGCTGGAGCTAATCCTCCGCCCCCATTGCAGATGCCATATTTGGTCTCTCTCAACATACCGGATCTCACCAAACTCACCAATGATCCTATATTGCATGATCCCACATGGCCTGCAATGCCAACCAAACTACCTTCAGACATACCAAAGTTTGAAGGGAAGGAAGGGGATGACCCTGCCAACCATGTCATGACCTTTCATCTATGGTTCTCTTCCAATAGCATTATGGATGATTCCATCAGACTGTGATTATTTCAAGACACACTCACTGGCCCATCGGCTAAATGGTATGTCGAAGAAAAATCAGGGTCCCATGGGACCTTTGAGTCATTGGCCAAAGAATTCTTGACCTTCTTCCAATTACCCATCCGCCATGACAATGGTCTAGAACTACTGTCTAACTTCAAACAAACCTCAGCCACACACATCGTTGACCATATTCACGAGTGGAGTAGGCAACGTAGTTTGTGTAAAGAAGAAACCACCAAGCAACAATGTCTCGACTGGTTTCTTAGATCACTTGTCTCTCTCCTTGGAAAGGATGTAGCTTCCACCTTCCCTCAATCCGAAGAGGAAGCCATCAGTAAGGCCCAAAAATATTACCTCATTTATGCACAGTCAGGGTACTTATACACGGTACTTCCTGATCTTCCAAAACCTGTGCCATTTGGCCAAGACAAACCTGGGATGTCTCACTCAGCGGACAAACTAATCGGTGCCACCACACACCATGGTCCGCAACCCCAACCACCACCGATGTATGGAACACCTAAATACCCGCCATCATATGGGGGAACTCCTTATTACCCCCCACATCCTTATCAACAACCATATCCTGTTGTTATACCTCCACCCATCAGTGGACCACCGTCGGCACCTCCCATACATCCACCTATTCCCACAAACAGTGGTACTCCCTCAACATCAGCTTATAGCACTAGTGAAAGCACTACGCCTTCCTATGTACCTTATGGATCAGTACCACCACAAAATCCATACTTCCCATTTCCTGGTCCTCCACAACCCATGGCTCCCCCACATCCACATGCAGGGGTAAATTTTGTTCAACCTTCTGCTGCTCAACAATACCAAAGTTTTGAACAGTTGAATACACCCAACCCAACTCATCCATAGAACAATTCCAAGAAGAAAGGATGGAACAGGAATAACAACAACCCAGGTCAAGGCGGGAATCAACCCCCACAGCACCAACCCACTGGGGGCAACCAGAACCAAGGGAACCAAAACCCCCAAGGGGTCAATAATAACAAACGCCAAGGGAGAAATAATGTTAAAACCATCTTCCCTTGTGCCCTTTGTGGTGAGTTCGGCCATTACACTCATCATTGTCCCCAGATCACTAATTTCAAATGATTGAAATATTCTGGTAGTCTTCCCCATTCTCCTACACAAAGTGCCCCTCAGCAGGCACCACAACAATACGTGCAACAACCCCCTCCTGCCGTGATGCAAAATCCTATTCCACATCAAGGTGTGATCAACACCCAAAAGGACACATAGCATCCCCCACCTTAGGTGGGCCAATACCACAACCCCAACAATCCAGCAGAGTGTACAATTCTCCTCACCAGTGAGGAAGAAATCCTTCTACAAACCCGTAATCATCAGTATCATACCCCCGCTGAGTCTGTTCCCATCTCTCCAGAGACAAACCCTACATTGACGGGACCCCCGTTGGTGATCCCTCACCCTTCCGTCGAACCACCACTACGCATCCATCGAATTCCCTTGCGCAGGAATGTCCACAACCCACAGGCTAGGGAAGCTCATAACTATAGCTTGGTAGACGACTTAGTGCAATCCCTGACTGCCATGTCAGTCTTGGAAGTCCTCCAGACTTGTCCTACGCAGCGAAAATCACTACTTTCCTCCTTGGGGGCAGTCGACCCTGCTGATACTCGACTCATCACCTTTTATCTTGACAGCAGAGAACCTCGTCTTCCCGCATTGATCGCTTTTAAAATACCAGTAAAAATACGGAACATCACAGTTCATCGATGAATCATCGATGAAGGTGCCTCTATGTGCATCATGTCCAAAACCATATGGCAGAAACTTGGTTCCTCGGAACTCATACCCTCTTCCATCACATTACGAGATTATGACGGACGACCATCCTCTCCTGAAGGGCTCTTCCAAAATGTCCTTGTTGAACTCGGGGGAAGACTATTCTCATTGATATCAAAGTTATCGATGCCCCGCTCGATTATAATATCCTGTTCGGTCGTAGCTACATGTACGCTATGAAGGCTGTGGCATCTTCCATATTTCGGACAATGATGCTCCCCCACAATGGGAAGATCGTGACCATCGACCAAGTCTCACATTATGAGCCTAACCCATCTGCCAACCTCGATAACATTTTTCCTCTCATCCACACCAACCAAGACGCATACCCACTCGTCGAGATGGGTCCTGGGATTTTCAAAGATCCATCCTTGTTAGGGACGTACCATGGAGCACCACCACTCCTTCATCCTACTAATCAGGTATGCATCATATCATCTAACGGAACTCACACAGAGGATGCTCTTCCTCCTCAGGAGGCTTCAGTCATTCCTGACGTCCCAATAGTCACATAACCACTCCCGCCGGAGCCTCCTGTGCACTTGTCGACCTCAACCGTCCACAAATCCACATCTCCTCAAGGGCATAATCCCATCTAGGAGACAGTCCCCCAACCCCTTACCCAAATTCCCTTCTTTTACCCTCCACTAGGTATCGAAGCTTTTCAGGTAGCCGCAATGCTCACACTACCGAATATGGTGTTAGCAATCCCAGTTTGGTATTTACACCCACCAAAGATGGTCCCTCGACCATCCCTTCCCCCACAAGAAGGACTTCCCATGATAATTCCCATCCTTACCCCCACCACCCCCCCACTCACTAACCCCCCTGCTACAGCTGGGGGCAGGAGAAAGAAGAAAGAGCCCACCGCTCCACTTTATCCATGCATCCCACCACCTTGTGCACTATGTGAGAAAGAGGGCCACCAAACCAACAATTTCCCATCACTACCTGAATTATGGAATTTGATCCCCCCCAATCAAACTCCCACAACACCCGTCGCTACTGCTAGTCCCACCACTACCACCCACCCTTCCAGTAGTAAAGGTTTGAGGACCAAATACGTGTGTGCTATCTGTTCGGAGTATGGCCATTACACCCATCATTGCCCAGCACTACCACACTTTCGGCAGACATTGGCCACTGTGCACCAAAACTTCTAGAACAACCCACGCCCAGCTACGTCCTCTTCAACAAATATTACTGACATTCGTTATGTCACCACTTCCGTCAATGAACACATGAGACGCCCTTTCTCTCTCTGCGATTCATTATCTCATTTTACATACCAGTGTCCTATGATCTTTGAATACAGGCAACGTCAATTGGCCATGCTTCATCAACTCGCAGAGGCGATAATTGACATTACCTCATCACTCGAGGATCTTCATGTCATTTCTCCTGAGCCTGAGGCACTCCCAATGCCTCCATGGTTCTTCAATGACGTCTCTGAGGATTTATCCCGTAACCCCCCCAATTCTCCTACTCATTCCCCTATGGACACTTTCCACCCAACCACCATGGGTACCCCTCAGTACTTCAATATATGGTTTATGTCGAGTGAACCCTCCCCATCTTCTAGCATTGTTCTCCCTGCTTCTCCATCAGGGGGCAACCACACTGTCACCAAGATCACTTCTCACGACCCCTTGTATTCCCGACGTTTCCAATGCGACGAGGAAATAATCGAAGAGATAAACCACCCAGACTCTCCTTGGGATGCACTGCATCACCATGCACTCTTCTCTCCATAGGAAGCCCCCATGCCTCCTAATCAAAACCCCATTTACGCCATCGAAACCAAATATTTTATCCCATCTGGGCCTATCGATTGGTTCAACAATCCCATTCCTACCCCTGATGCATTTGAAGAAGGAAACATGGCCAACATTTCCCCCACCATCAAAATCGACATTTCCATTAAACATGGCATCATCGAAGAAATCACCATTGGAGCTGCATGCACTCCTTAGGAAATCGCCGCATATAAAGCCCTCTTCCAGGAATACAGGGATATTTTCATCTGGTCATACACGGAAATGCCTGGCCTCGATCCCTCCATTGTCGAACATCTCATCGACACCTAGCCCAACATCACACCAGTTCACCAAAAATAGCGACCGCTACACCCATCCAAAGCCGCGGCTATCAAAGCTGAAATTGACAAATTACGCACAACCAGGTTTATTTACCCCATTGCTTACACTTCATGGGTTTCCAACCCTGTACCCATCGACAAAAAATAGGGCATTATCCGTGTTTGCACAGAATTTTGTGATCAAAATAACGCATGTCCAAAGACAACTTTCCAATGCCTTTCATCGATCAAATTATCGACGACTGCGCCGGCCACAAGGCTCTCTCCTTTATGGACGGATTCTCTGGTTATAACCAAATTCAAATCCACCCAGCCGATCAGTATAAAACCGCATTCACTACCTCGTGGGGTACCTTTGCATATCGTGTCATGCCTTTCGGCTTAAATAATGCTAGTGCAACTTTCCAGCGGGTGATGACATACATCTTCCACGATCTGGCTAAAATCATCCTTGCCTACTTGGACGACCTCACAGCTCAATCCATGAAACGCACCCAGCATCTCGATGATTTACGAATCATCTTTCAACGGTGTCATCAGTACAACATCTGCTTGAATCCTCTCAAGTGTGTGTTCTGTGTCACCACAGGGCACCTCCTCGGTTTTATTGTTTCCCAAAGCGATATTACCATGGACCCCCTCAAAGTCCAAGTTATCACTGAAATTCCACCTCCCCGGAATTTACGGCAACTTCAGAGTCTTCAGGGCAAAGCTAATTTTCTCACACACTTTGTCCTAGATTAAGCCATATGCGCACATGGTTTCCTTCGCTTACTACGCCACGACATCCCATTTCACTGGGACGACCATGCCCAATAGTCATTTGACGAACTTAAAGAAGCACTCTCAAATGCACCTTTAATCAGTGCACCTGACTATAATCGTGACTATATCCTCTACGTATCAGCATCAGTTGTATCAGTAGCCGACGTCCTCGTCCAGCTCAGAGATGACAATTGTGAACATGTCATTTATTATGTTAGTAAGAACCTCTCAGAACCACCCTTGAAGTATAAACATGAAGAGAAACTTGCTCTTGCAGTTGTCCTCACAGTCCAGAAACTGCGCCATTACATTCTGCTTCGCACCACAAAGGTCATCACAGATTCCAACCCTATGCAGTACTTGCTCAGTCGTCGGCAAGTTAACGAAAAATTCACTCGATGGATCATTATCCTTCAGGAGTACGACCTCAAGTTCTCAACACCTAAGAGTAAGAAGGCCATCTTTCTCACTGAACTTGTCACGACCCTCCCCTCTGACACCACCAGTGCCCCCGTCAACACCGACTTTCCTGACGAACACCTCTTTTACATCACTTCGGATGATCTTTGGTACGACGACCTCCTCGTCTACCTTCGAACTCAAAATTTTGGTAACCACCTTTCACGAGATGATCGTCGACGTATTCGTCATTAGGCCCCCCGCTACCTCCTCCTTGGAGACATCCTATATTGGCGGGGTGTCGACACCATTCTTCGTCGATGCCTGACTATTGATGAGGCCGACAGAGTCTTAAACGACTGCCACAACGGTGCATGTGGGGGCCATCTTTCAGGTATATCCACTGCTCAAAAGATAATCCGAGCCGGTTACTTTTGGCCTACCTTGTTTCATGATTGCATTCATGCCGTGAAATGATGTGAGTAATGTCACCTTTATGCCAACAAAGCCCGAGCTCCCCCCGCTCTTCTCTACCCTGTCATTACAGCCGGCCCTTTTTGCAAATGGGGCATCGACTTTATGACTTGTAATCCACCCTCCAACAATGGTCACAAATACATCGTTTTCTCCATTGACTACTTCACCAAATGGGCCAAAGCTATGCCCACTTTCAACAATACCACTGACACTGCAGCATGTTTTTTCTTTAACCACGTCATATCCCACTTTGGAGTACCCCTCCAACTCGTTTCCGACCATGGAAAACACTTCGAGAATGATATCTTCGTCGAACTCTCATCTCGGTTAGGCTTATCTCACGAGTTTGCCTCACCATATTACCCTCAGTCAAATGGACAGGTCGAGGCAGTTAACAAAGTCCTCAAGACCATGTTACAGCACATGGTTAATAAACATAAAACCAATTGGCATCATATGTTATTTTCTGCACTATGGGCTTACCGAACGGCTACAAAAACCACTATTGGTTTCATACCATTTCATTTAGTCCATGGGGTCGAGGAAACTCTTCTCATCGAGTGCGAAATTCCCACCTTACGCACCGCAATTGAGCTATTACCTGACACTTCTCCAATGGAGTAGCACTTGCTGAACTTGGAGTCTCTGGATGAAGATCGTCGATCTTCCTTACATAAAAACGAGGTAGCTAAAAAATGATCCAAGGCTACCTTTGATCACCATGTCAACCTTCGATCATTCCGCGAAGGAGACCTTGTCCTGGCTTACGACATTGCTCATGATACCTTCGGCCATGGAAAATTTGAATCACTTTGGCATGGCCCTTACGTTATCCAACATTGCCTCACCAAAGGCGCATACATCCTGGGCTCCCCCGAAGGCCTTTCTCTCAAGGAACCCGTCAATGGGTTGTATCTCAAAAAAATTTACACTTAAAAGTAGTCATTCTACTTTAGGTTATTTCTTTTTCTAGCGTTTTTAATATTTTTTCTCCTTCCCTCACGTCTAAACTATCCTTTGTGCTATTTACATATGCTTCCTCCACCAGCCTACCACACCGGCTACGCCGACGGCGCCAGCCGTTGGACACAAAATCTCGCTTCAGCTGCTTGGGCTCTCTACACCCCCTCACATGAAATGCTCCATTCAAGCGGTATATGTTTGGGGTCAACAACCAACAACCAAGCCGAATACACTGTTGTCATTGGCCTCCTGGCCGATGCCCAGCATCATCATATTCGTCACCTTAGCGTCTTCCTTGACTCTCAACTAGTCGTTCTCCAACTCAACAATGTGTACCACGTATGCGATCCGTGCCTCTTTCGCAAATACCTGCAGGTTAGGCTGTTATCTTGACATTTCGATTCCATTACATTTACACATATTCCAAGACAATTGAATCAAATAACAAATCAAATAGCTAACATGGTGTTAGATTGGCATATATCACATCAAGCTACACATACATAAACATATCACAAAAACCTGTCACAACATATATATAGAATGGACGTACTCAAAACATCAACAACTAACATGTAGACAACATCTGAATCTCAAAATATGTATACTCATGTATATATATAAAGGCCCATTAGGGCATCCGAATGTTTACATACAAAAATACATGTACCCGCAGGCCAATACAGCACCTCGGTACAAAAAATGGGCTCACCAGCCTATATACAACAAAAATATATACATCATGCACCACTCATGGTGCCTCTATTGCCCCACCACCTTCTCCTCCCTCAGGCGGTGGAAGCCCATCACCACTTGCCCCAGGCGGTGGTGGTCCACCCACAGGACCCTCCTGCCCCAGTGGCAGGCGCCCACTCGTCATAGCAGTAAGCACTGTTGGTCGTCTCACTATGGCCCGCCATGGCAACGGTACCCCTACACACTGCTCCAGGAAACTCTCGTCCTGGATGTGTGTCCACATGCCCTCAGGCACATCCTATAAAACCATCTCCAGACGACAGTGTATGTCATCAAAATCCACTCCGACCACCGTCGGAGGAGAGTGTGATGGCCCCGCACCAGGGTCATCGAACCGACGCCTCCTCGCTGCCCTCTCTGGCTCAGCTGGTCGCCCCACGACATCCTCCCGCTGATGTCTCTCTCTATGCGGAAGTCTCTCTATCTCGCAATGACCCGTTGCTCTCTGCATCTCCACCTCGCGCCCACGAGGTGCCACATCTGCACATGCAAAAAAACAACAGATAGTATCAGCATCTATATCATATACATATCGACTGCTATCTCAAAAAACAAAATAGACAAAAACATGCAAAAAAATACTAAACATACCTCGATGGTCAAACACCTCCCCTGGAAGTAGCACCATGTCCGGGTCACCCCAGAAGTCCACCCCAGCATAGGGGTACCAAAATATCACCTACGGAATCTGCCGCCATACCTGTGTCACCTCTGCTGAAAAGAAGTGGCCACCTTCACCACCACCATGACGAAACAAAACTGTAGACCACCACCTCAATAGTAGAATCCTAGGGCTCAACATCGGCACCGTCTCTAAAAACCAGGCCACTAGGATGGACCCAAAAGAAAACTCCCCCACACCAGTGGACCGACAGTGTTTCAACTACGCCACCATCCTCGCATGCAGCGTCAGCCCCCAAGTGAACCGCTCGCCAACCAACACTCTCTCCAGCACCAAAAGTTGGCCACCACTAATCCGCTGGGTCACCAGTGACCTATATACCCGCACAATCATCATTGCTATACAACGATGTGCCAGGGAATCTATCGCCGCGATACTCACCATAGTCCTAGACATAAAGTCTTGGCTTAAACAGTATCTCTAGCCAATCTTGGCAAGCAAAATAGTCCTGGGCAACACCGGCTCCGCCAGTATATGCGTTCCCCGAAAGGGGAGCCCATTCAAGAAATATATATCCTCCACCGCAGTGAAGGGGATCTGCTCTCCTCGTATGAGGAAGCAGTGCAGCTCCGGACTCCACATCTGGATCAAGAACTGTAAAAAATACTCATGTGCCCGTATCAACGGGCACTCAAAGAACTTTAGCAACCCACAGGTTGCCAAAGTCGCACGCACATCGGGCCCCTCAATGGCCACGGCGTCTCGCAACTGGGCCCAGTCTCGCTCTCGCCACTGCACTGGCATCGTCACCACCGTCCACCTGCAGACAACACAGAGCCCTGTATTAGCTCATGCAACCATCAACAGTATCAAAAAGACTCATTTTTTACACTTCAACCTTGCCTCCTAGGTGTGTTTTTTGTTACCCACAGGCGCGCACACATGTGCGCCTGTTCAGTACACAGGCATTCACACATGTGTGTCTGTTCATTACATAGGCGCGCATAGACGCGCGCCTGTGCACTACACAGGTGCGCATTA
Organism: Picea engelmannii; assembly: GCA_009831015.1. NCBI lineage: Eukaryota > Viridiplantae > Streptophyta > Pinopsida > Pinales > Pinaceae > Picea > Picea engelmannii. The sequence goes on along the minus strand of ML799213.1, from coordinate 85,983 downwards.
GTGCGCACCTGTTTGCTTCACAGGCGCGCCCCTACGCGCGCATGTTCACCATACAAACGTGCACAGGTGCGCGCCTGTCAACCCCACAGCCGCACACTAGTGCGTGCCTGTTCAACTCATAGGCACGGCCTTCGGGCGTGCCTTAAATTCCCTCTATCGCGCCTGCATGCGCGTATATTTAGTGTACAGGCACGCACGTATGCGCACCTATCACCGGATCGCCCGCACATGTGGGGCCCATATCCCCTAAATGTCCCTGTACGGCACCCCATACAGCCCCTGCCCAAAAATTGAAAACCTATTTCTATGCAGGATGATCAGACCACTAACCTGATACTTGCAGATCCTCAATCGGCTACCTCGTCCTCCCCGAATCTCACAATCTCCTCTGAAAACTGCTCGTCCAGTCACTATTGCAGTAGGTACAAATGAGGTGGCAATGTGGGCCCTACAGCTATATATAGGCCTTTTTCCAGACTTCCACTCACCATTCTGGGAGCTCATGGTGTCCATTTTTCCATCCGTCTTCAGCCACGGGATCAACATCCCGTCACCTACATCACAGCAGTCCCCGAGTCGCTTTTCATCCTGAGCCCCCGGGGCGCCTTTTTTTTCATACCATGGTCAGGTACGCATGTGCATAGTCACACTTTTCAAATACATGCTCATGTCTTTGATTCTCTTCAGATATTGTTCACTTTAGGTATTTGGTTTTCATGTGTGCAGGTACTTGATCATCTTCCATCGACACAAACCCCTTTAGGTATATACTCAGCACTGGCATGTAGTCTTTCCCGCTGTATTGGATTTACATTTCCAGTCACACCCTCTGATATTGGCCTCTAGGATCCCCATTCCTATCTCTGCAGTACCCACGCCTCCATCTGCATATTCGGTACTGTTACCCGGTAGCATTCTTACCCACATGAGTTGTCCCATTCATAGCACCTTTTGCCACTTTCTGACACTCATGCTATTTTTTACCCTTTAGGGATGGGAGTCCCGATAGTATTTCATCATGTTGTGAATCAGCCACATATTCCTTCTCCTCATTTTGATAGCTTTCCCACATGGACTCCCAGATTATCTCTTTACGGTTCTATTTTTTTACCTGCACCTCCACAGTATCATGAACCCTCCCTTTCATCCACAATCTGTTTTCCCATCTGCGAACCTACCTTCATTTCACCTACCTCATACAGAAACTCACCAATGGGGCCCCCACCCTCCATCAGTCGTCCAAGAACATTATGCCCTACGTGGGCCACCCATATCACACTGGGGCACCTGTTTCTGTATTTGTACATTTCTCCCCCATTATTCGTTATTTATTGTACAAACGCCTTTATTTCCAGTCATTACATTCTCTTTTTTTTGTCACCTTTGGCGACTTGCTTCCTTCCTTTTGGCCACACACAACCGATGTCACCCTCATTTGGAGCATTACTTATCATCTACCCTTGCAGGCATCGTCCATATCTTCAAAGCACCCCACAGGTCACTTACCTCTACCCTCGAAATTTGTTCACCTTGTCCCGCCTCTGGCACAACTTATCATCGGTCTTGTCGTCCCCCTGACACTCGACCTCATTACATGGTTGCGGCCACTTTTTATCTCATACATCCTCAAACCAAGGGAAGTCTTGAGTCTTCCCAGCTCTTGACTTCATCCATGTACCTCTGCCACTTCCTCACCTCAGTATATTTCACGAAGCCCTTTGCTTCTGGGAGTCACGTCCCCTTTTGTCGACATCAGCACCATTTTCCAGAAGGGCGACTGTATCTTGATTCTCATTCTCCACTCAATGAGATATCTCGGATGACACAGGGTGAAACACCATTGCTCCCTGCTGTCACTGACCCCCTTAACATTCGATGCCAACACTTTCTCATGTTACGGTGGGTCTTACTTTGTGACTATTGCAGTTAGTTCTTTTATTTGCCGAAGACCTCTGAACTTGGCAGGGCTATCAATGCCCACATCATCGTTGCTACTTCTTACCGCGATCAATGCCTACTATTCAAAGCAGGTTCATTTGCAGAATTGTCTTCTGCCTCTATCACGACCTCCCCCGAGGGTGCTGCAGTTGTCTACACCAACACTTCAGTCATCTTTTTCCAGAGTTACATAACACGAGCATGGGGCATCCCACCTCGTTTGTACACAGTTTTCTATGTTATACACCTCATAGAAGATCGGGTCCTACCAGTTCCTTTTTTCTCCAATGGATCGCTCTGAACAATCCCACTATTGCTCTATCTGACAACAACATTCCCAGTAGAAGAAACATTGATGGATTTCGGCTATACGTATGCTCCTAACCTCATCCATCAGGGGGCATCTGTTATCACTGAAATTTCGTCCGCACATGGTTACAAGAAATCAACATCGTCAAATAGTAATGCAGTCATTCATGGCCCTGAATTAATATCACAGCATTCAAAAAAGGTCAAAAACTATAAAAAGTAGTGAAAAATTCAAGAGCGCTTTACAGAAGTTGGGTGCATGCGCACATGCGTGGAACAGGAATGTAGAAAATGTGTATACACGCACGACGCACGCCTGTTAGCGCAAAAATCTGCACACCTGCTAAACGACGCATTTATGAATGTGGTTGCCCTCCCCACCACTTATGGTTCATCTCCCAAGCCGATTTGACCTCCAAATCCGAACTGGATCCAAATGGTGGGCTGGTCAAAGACCTAAAAATGCCCTAAATGGCCTCTTTTCACACTACAAGGCAGTTAAACAAAAGCCCAAAGCAATGCTATAAAAAGCCATGAATGCACCTCATTTTCTCAAGGAATTCAAAGTAATGTTATGCTGCCTATATTGTTTTAAGGACTCCATCCTTGACAAGAACACATTGGCACCATTTCATTGAGCAATCCATCTCACCATTGAGTGGATTTTCAAAGAGTTCTTTCATCACCATTTTCATTTTCTTTGTTGTGAGAAGAGCTACTAGTGAGGGTCCAGGAGCCTTCCCTTGGAGGAAGAAGGGACTCATAGTCCCCTTTATTCTTGGTTCTTTGTTTTCATCAATAGATCAAGCCTCAAACATTGGTGACATGGGTCCTTTTGTTCTTGTTATCTCTATGTCCCTATGCTTATGATTTTCGTTTTTATTAGTTTAATTCGTAATTATAGTTTTGTTTTTCTTTCTCTAACTCTTTTCTCTACAGCTGTCCTGCTCAGCAGACCCAACTGCGCTTGTAAGCACCTCTGATTTGCTCACCAAGGTGACGAAAGAGGCACAACAATGATTTTCAATAGCTAAGGAGCATTTTTCACGGGTCATTAGCTGGTGACAGTGACGATTTTCAACAGTGAAGGAGCACTTCCGACGGGCCATTAGTTGGTGAAAGAGGGGATCACGCATGTTTTCTCCATGTTTTAAAAATCAAATGATGAAATTCTCAACCCACATCATGCTATCATTATGATTCGCTGGTGAAAGAGGATAATAATGGAGATTCGGGTTTGCATGTCTAAATCATATTGCAAAGTGAATCTCGTTCAAAAATGCATGCTTCACAATCATGGTGTTGGAAATGGTGAATTTAAATCTATCATCACAGGTGAGGGAGAGGTACTACTTGGCTAGTGACATCAAATTGGCCCATCATTTCCCCAACATGCATCACCCACAAGTGTTTGATAAGTTTTCAATGTTGAAAGACAGAGCCGAGTGTTTTCACCAGTGCAAGACCTCGGCCCAAACAACAGATTGCAGTGTTTTGTGTGCAAAATTGTTTTGGGTTTTAAATTGAAGATGGCAAGGAGACGCAGTGGTTCTTTGTTGAGAAAAGAATTGGACAATCTTTCCTTTCTACAGGCGCATCCAGAGGTGCAAAAACACTTCTCAAATGTGGGTTGTATGGGATATGTCAAAAGGCTACAGAATGGATATCACCAATCAACAACAAAGGCGTTTGCTAAAACATTTGATGGAAATACAACCTATGTTGGATCTTTAGAAATTATTGTGGATGAAGTTTCCATCACTGTAGCGACCAGTTTTCCAAGATCGGGCCAGAGTTGGTTCAAAACGATAGCCACCAAGAACCTAAATTTCAGAGCATATTTAAAGGAAGAGTTTAGAAATAATGCATGGAAGAAGAGCATGCCAATTTCCCATTTAGAAGATGAGTGGCAGGATTTTTTTAAGGGAATCCAACTCTACATAACTTCAGAAGGCAGGTACGACAAACTGATGTTATATCATTTCAAGCTCTTAGACCATTTTACAGGGAAAACTCTTCTAAATCTACCTTTCTTCTTGCACAAGATCTTGACTAAAGTCTATAAAAATATTAGAGCTGAACCTCTAAGTATGAAGAACACTCTTTGCCACTTTGGCCTTATTAAATTGATAATCCTGGAGGAGCTAAGACATAAAGGAAGGACTTGGCAACATTTTCTTTTTTGGGAGGGATTTGAAACTCAAACTCAGCCCATGAATGAACAAAAGAGAGATGGAAAAAGGCAATTGACTCCTCAAAGAAGCTCGAGGAAGAGGATAACCCTTCCAAGACCCCCAGAAGATAGAATCTCTAGTGTGATATTTCACAGGTCAAACAAAAAATTGGAGTTTGAAACTACTAAAGAGCAGCCTATAGAAAAGAAAACAAACATCTTAAACCTGCCATACACAAACTCAGAACCAAAGCAAGAAGATGAGAGCCCTGCCATTAAAAGTCTTGAACATTCCATTGAGTTTTCACAGAATTGTGAGAACTTTACTCACACCGAGGAAGGAGAAACATCAAAGAGCACTAAGTCGAAGAAAACATAGAAAATCAAGCAACTCAAAGAAGTGATCGCTCAGTAGGAGGTCTTAGAGAGAGTAATAAAGGAAAGATACAAGACTCTGTCTGATAATTTCACAAAAACAAATGTTGCATTTGAAAAGTTGGCTTGTGAAAGTTTCAAGGAAAAGAAGAGGAAAAGGAAAATCACCAAAGACTATAACAGTCTATGGTGGTTAGCAAAGAGCCTTAAAAGGAAGATTAGAAAATTGAAGCAAAAGAAAAAGTCACACCCAGATTTGCAAGTGCTAGCTCAGGTTGTTGTGAACATGCAAGGTGATAAAGTAGAGACACACTGAGTTTTCTTGATAGAACCATAGTCTTGGAGGTGAAAGTTCATTTTGGGTCAAGGCAGATCTTTCACCAGTGCACAGGGAAATTTTACAACCAATTAGCTGGTGAAAGGTAGTGCTTTCACCACCTAACCAGCGAATCATAGGGTGAGTTAGTTGGTGAAAGGAGAAAAATCATTTTTGAAAGCTAAGGATGGAGCAGGTCATTTTTCACAGGATTTAAAGAGGTTCCATAGTATTAAAGGGTTAACAAATTGATTGAAAAATACTCTGCATCAGAGATTCGTGGGAGTTTTTGAGAACCACATGCTAAACTGATCTCCTAAAGTATCGACTATGAACAACTAAAGAAATCCAGCTGCCAAGACAGGTGCCTTTTCCATGTTTCATGGCACCACAGATTCCAGATGCTGAAGAATACAGATGTCAAATTTTGAGATTGAAGACAATTCGAATGCTAGTCTAGTCATTAAGTCTTTGCTATCGAGTTTCTTAGTTAATTTGAATTGCTATTTTTAGATACAGATCCAAGTTTTTAGGATCTTAAAAACTGATTGTAAAAGGCTATAAATGCCTATCTTTTCTAAGAGACAAGGGTTCAAACTGGGAATATATTTGGTGCTGCTGTATAGAATCTTATTTACAGAATAAAAGTTCAATTTTGTAATGGATGAATTAATTTAAACAACCATTGAATTACAACACAACAGTAAAAATTAAAAAGTTACTTCATTAGCACATTCGCAATCAAATTCATCATAATAATAAAATTTAATAACAAATTTTTATACAAAACAATGCATAATTCTTGGTAATTACCTGAACCTGATGCTATTATTTGCCCGCCACTTGCTTCCTTCCCGCTTCTTTAGAACACTACCCAAAACCGTCCTCCCTGCCGACTAGGTATCTCCTAGCCCCAGGATATCAACGGATATCCTGGCCCTCCGTGCCCAAAACCCCCAGCAACCCCCAGTGCACTGTGTCAATTCCACTCAAAATTTCACTCTACCAATCCCCCAACTCTCCAAAATTCATCCCCAACTCCCGTAGCATAATCCCTCCTCTAACTCCTTTCCCCCCCTTATCCCTCCTTCACTGACTTCCCTTCATTTACTCCCCACCTAATATCTTATCCCATTTATTTAATGCTTCTTATCCTTTATTTAATGTTTGTTATCCCACTCATATACGTAAGTTTTAATAAATTAAATTATCAACCCTATTAATTCTTTACTCACACAATTAAAGAGTTGATTAATAATTAAATAACCATTGACAATTATGAACAAATAATTAATGATAATTAATTTAGTTAATATTATATAGGAAACAATTATTGTTTGGCTAACATCTTAGGACAATCAGATTATCAATTTAATTATA
>ML799213.1:47867-68927 GCA_009831015.1 Picea engelmannii | reverse complement strand
TACACACTCCCAGGTCTACTATACAATTATCGACACTAGGTCCTACTGCTTGTTTTTCCCCGGAAGCCATCTCGACTTGTTTAAAGTCATCGTGCTCGTAGGCTGCCAACCCACTCTTTTCTAATGCAGATGGTGAAATGAAACTATCTGTCGCACCAGAATCAAACAAAATATTAACATTGATATGATTTAGCGTACCTGACAACTCCACCACCGTGGATTGATGTTCGTCCTGGCGGTTATTAACTGCTGCGTAAATATGGTGGCTACTAATTTCTCTCCCCATCGACGCCTTTCCTTCTTTGTGTACGAACCCTGATTGTAACTCCGGGCAATCATGCTGGTAATGGGGTCCCCCGCACCCCCAACAAGTAACACCAGATTGAACCTGTGCATTGTTATGTGTCTGTCTTGGAAATGATTTCCTTCCCCTGGAACCCCTGCCCCTACTCGTTGTTCCCTGAGATGGTCGTGGTCCTGTCTGCACCGTTGGCGATGAACGAGATGTTGCACTCGCGGCCATTGAAATCCCTGCAGCTACTGTCCTTGGCACGAATTTGTTACCATATGGAGGTGGCCTTGATCCCCCTCCCCTAGGAAATGTCCTCTCGGGCCTTTCCTACAAATCCAGGGCGATGCGAAAATGTCGATCTTGCACCCCCGACTAAGTTCATATGTTCTTCCACGTAACGCGCATTTTCCACCACTTCTGCTACTGAAGACGGTTTCCACATCTGTACCATAGCTCTTATCCTAGGGTTCAATCCATAGACAAAGCGTTCTGCCTATCGTTGGTCGTTATCCATATACGACACATATTTGACCAGTTCCATAAACCTGATCTCATATTCTTCTACAGTTTTGTTTCCCTGTACTAAGGCATGAAATGCCCCAACCTGTTGTTCCTCGTAGTACGTCGATAGATATTTCCTTTTAAACCTCTCCTCGAAAAGTTACCAAGATACTGTGTCTGGGGTAAGGTGCAGTTGTCTTTCCAGGTTACCCCACCAGTTCAAGGTGCTATCTCTTAACTGAAAAATGGCGATCTTCGCCTTTGAGTTGGATGCATAGTCCCTTAAGGCAAAACACCTAGTCATGCCTTCCAACCATGCTTCCGTGCATTCACTGGCGCAACCTCCGGAAAACTCCAGAAGTTTGATCTTCTGCAACTCTCGCGTGATGTCTTCAGGTGGAGGTCCTGCCCCTGAATCCCTTGACACTTCTGGATTACCTGTTCCATACGGTGGGGGTTCCACTTCAGTCCCTGCCGGTTGTCACCCCTTTAAAGTCTCGTTGATGGCTTCCAACAAGCACAGTATGAGGGCTAGTTCGGGCGATGGTGGTGGTGGTGCGGGCGGTGTTGGAGGTGCTTGCGACGACGCTCCCCTGCCTCGACTCCCTCGAGTCCTGACCATCCTGTATGCTTTGACCTGCATCCACCAAAGTTGTCAGGGTGAGTTCCAGGATGTTTCAAATTGGTGCTACTCAAACTAGAAACAGGGTTAGGCGTAAGTTTTCTTTACTTGTCTGTAAACAGACATTACTCCATTAGGGGGTTGGCTCGGTTAGGGTTAGGTTTAAGCATCTAAGCTTCGTTTCTTCGCCCCTACGAAAATAAATATTGGTTCCTTTGCCCTATAGCTACACTAGCTTTGCGCCTTACTCGCCACTTCCTAGGCTTACTCTCCTAGTGCATATGTCGCCTCCTTCCCGCTTGTCCTAGTCTGAGCCCTTTTAATTTATTCTTACAACCTGATTAAAAATGAATCTCGACCTTATGTTTATTAATTTACGTCGATATGCGTACACCAGCGCTATGTACCTTTCGGCGTTAGTGTTCTTCTTAAGACGTCGCGTTGAACACATACGTCCCTTTGTGGGCTCCTCCATTTATGTCTTTGGCGCTTGATAGCTTGGCATGTGGTCTTGGGTATGACAATTAAAATATTTAAATGTGAAATTATTTGTAAAAGAAACAATGCATGGCGCGTTGGTAGGGCGGCCATTGTCAAAGCTTTGCAAGGTGGGGAGGTTCGGGGTTCAAATCCCACGGGCTCCATTTAAATTTATACTTAGCCCTAAATTACTCAAACCTAACTAATATTTTATTAATTTTTTAATAAAATTAATAAAGTTAATTAGTTTAATTAATTATTAATTAAACTTTATTAATTTCATAATTATACTTTATTATTTATTTATTTATTTAAATAAATACGCTAGTGTAAATTTAAATTATAAAACTAAGATTTAAAATAATAAATAAAAGAAATTTAATTATTCGAAATGAAAATTTAATTATTAAAAAAAAACATTATCTGGCAGCCTTTAAGGCCGGGCTCGGCATGAGGCCCACGTGCCCGGCCTCCGGCTCTTAGTATCAAACACCTAAGCTTCTCTCTTCGTCCCTATGCATCCTTCCTTTGTCGCCTCTCACCTCTTTCCTCGGCTCTTGGCTTCGTCAGGATTGATGCTCTTGCACAGCTCCTTCCCCTTGAACAAGTCCTGCAACAGTTGTTTCGTTTAATTTCAAACGAGTTGGGCTTCAGCTGACGTCCACCAGACTGTTGCAAGGTACATAAATTCTTTGTTGTAATTTCATTTCTTTGCTGTCGGCAAGAGATGTTCCAGTTTGCAATTATTTAATCGGGGTTCATTGACAGGTTCGGTTTGTTCTACAGTTTTAGGTCACATCCCAGGGACATTTAATAGGTTGGCTACCTTATGAGATTACATGACGGTGGGTGCAGAATTTTGGAATTGTGGGTTAGCAGGACTGGAATCGTTTTCTTCACACAGTTGATGGTTTCAGGACTATTGTTACCAGCGCGCGTTTAGATAGCTAAAAACGTTTAATTATTCATAAAATCCGACTGGCACGAAGACTGTTCTCCAAACAAAACTCCAATTTCCTTCTCGCGTATTTTAGAAAACTAGCACACATGTCCACTTTGTGTTGCGTTCCAAATATTCCCAATAATTTGCATACGAGGGAAAAAAAATAATAATCTCATTCTCGCCAATGCAGCCTTATCGACGGGATCGTTTTATGTCTTCTCTCAGACTGGTAAGACTAATACTTATGTTGTACTGGTAATGATAAATCCATTCTTGTGATATATATTCAAATGCATTTATCATCCGGAAAATCTCAATCAATAACATTGTCTGATGACTCAGAAATGCTCACCCGAAACATTCCTTGATGCATCGATTATAGTTTTCTTTGCGGATCGGTATATCATTGCCATGCCCAAATAGTGTATTATTGTTTTGTAGACTACCCTGGAAAAGATGGTATACATTTTCCCAGAACGTAAAAATATAAACTCCGGTTAGTGATTGGTTTGGGGTTTAGGGTTAGTGGCTAAAGCCCAGGATTTTTTTTTTTGAGATCCTATTATTTTTTTGATTTGTCTGATAGGTAGAACGCAGAATTACTCAGGGATTGGCTCAGAAATCAAAGCGTTGCTTCGGTTTGATGCATTATGGGAAGCAGACTACAGGCATGATTCCCTCTTGGTTTTCTCTATAGGAAGATCTCCAACATTGTACAAAGAGCTGAGAAAGGAGAAACCTTTGTTGACCCCAGACATTACCATAATGTCTATTGGAACAAAGATAGCATATGGAGACGCGTTGAACCCTGATAAAGGATGGGAGGAAGTGTTGAATCAAGGGTGGGACAGAGGAACTGTGGTGGAAGAGGCGTCTAGCTTCCCTCAGCGTAGGTTTCAGGTAGAGATAGAGCAACGACCCCACAAAGTTAGCTTTTATATTGAGAAGACAAAGTCTTCAGAAGTGATTAATGCTCTTTCTAAATGGCTGGAAGAGTGTCAGTTGAATGTCAAAATCATATATAGTGGAGGCATCGATCTGGACATACTGCCACAAGGTGCTGGCAAAGGACAGGCTTTAGCGTATTTGCTGAAGAAGTTCAATTCTGAGGGTAAATCGCCTCAGAATACTCTTGTCTGTGGAGATTCTGGCAACGATGCAGAATTGTTCAACGTTGCAGGCTTTAGTGTATTTACTGAATTATCGCTGAGAGAGCGCATAGTATATACAGTATATTGCTGAATTCGGCTGTGTTTATTTTATAGAGGGGGTTAATAGAGGACGATATTGTATTTTCTGTGGTTAGAACGAACCAGAAAGAAGAGATGGGAGGCAGGGTGATGCTCAGAACGTCGGCAGAGCGATCGGGGTCAGGGGCATTGGAGGTGGGCTGGTGGTTACCTCTGTGGCATAGCAGGCTTCATGCTCAGCATGCAGGAGTAGTTCATCGAGTGTGGATAAGGTGAGAGCTTTGACATGTGTTTGCGAGAAAGGAAGAGGAATTGCCACACAACAGACTCTACCCATTACACCAACGTTTTCACCCACTAGAGGGATTTGGAGAAATGACCAAAAGTGGAGGAAGTTTTATAAAGTTAGAGCCGAGGTGAAGCCTGCCAAATTGGTGACGTTTAACGGAAAAGGTGGAGCAGGTAAAATAGCCAGTGCCCTGATTGTTGCTCAGGTTTCCTATTCCGCCTTCTCTTCCAGTGTTATTTTGAATATATTTTGAATACAAGGGCAATTTATTTTTATTATTATGTTTTTACTTAATTTAATTACTTTTCATAATCAATAAAGCTATCACTTTTTTTTTTATACCAGCCTCTCATAATCAAGATATCAACATAAATGTAACATCTATTTTTTTTTCTTTTATCATTGCAATCATGGTCTTTCTTAAGTTGCTGATTAGGAAGATGTCGATTTTCTAATGAAGTATATTTCAGCAAATGAATCTGAAATCATTTTTTTTTTAAGCAGGAGTTGTTGGTGCTGGCATTATCAAGTCATTTGAAGTTTCTATTTTGATCTGAATTTTATAGAAAAATTTTGTATTATATTTTGATATACATCACCAAGTTTATTATATAATAAAAATGTAGAATTGTCTTTCTCAATGAAAATGGTGTTGCTATCGAGACCCACCAGTAAAATACCAGAGACATTATTTTCAACCTAAATTTATTGGAGGCAAATTAGAGAGGAGATAATAAAGATCCTATTGGATGTCTGTTAACAGTCACATAGCTAGAAAGAGGTTATTTAGAATTTTCCAGTATGTGTCGCTATAAAAATAAATTGACATTTTTTTTTAACAAAATTTCACATTTTTACTGCAGGCAAAACAGGGATAGTAGGCAGTGGGAAAAAGTGTTTGTAAACCCTAGGGAGGAAGGGGAAAATGAAGAGTTTTCAAGAAAATCTTCTACAAAAAATCCATCTGTAAATTAGCGAGTGAAAAAGATAAATCCACTGTGTAAAGAAAGGAAGCAAATTGAAACTTATTTATAGTTTTACTTTGGTAAATTTATTTTTATATTTTCCATTCTTGTTGCATTTATATATATATATATTATCACTTAATAATGCGTTTGGTTTGGTTTGCAGGTTAGGCGGGAGGGACTTTGGCCCTTAAGGCTCCAGTGTTTCAACTACAGCTCTGATACCATATGTAATGGCTGAATTAATTTAAACAACCATTGAATTACAACACAACAGTAAAAATTAAAAAGTTACTTCATTAGCACATTCCCAATCAAATTCATCATAATAATAAAATTTAGTAACAAATTTTTATACAAAACAATGCATAATTCTTGGTAATTACCCGAACCTGATGCTATTATTTGCCCGCCGCTTGCTTCCTTCCCGCTTCTTTAGAACACTACCCAAAACTGTCCTCCCTGTCGACTAGGTAGCTCCTAGCCCCAGGATATCAATGGATATCCTGGCCCTCCGTGCCCAAAACCCCCAGCAACCCCCGGTGCACTGTGTCAATTCCACTCAAAATTTCACTCTCCCAATCCCCCAGCTCTCCAAAATTCATCCCCAACTCCCGTAGCATAATCCCTCCTCCAACTCCTTCCCCCCCCTTATCCCTCCTTCACTGACTTCCCTTCATTTAATCCCCACCTAATATCTTATCCCATTTATTTAATGCTTCTTATCCTTTATTTAATGTTTGTTATCCCACTCATATACGTAAGTTTTAATAAATTAAATTATCAACCCTATTAATTCTTTACTCACATAATTAAAGAGTTGATTAATAATTAAATAACCATTGACAATTATGAACAAATAATTAATGATAATTAATTTAGTTAATATTATATAGGAAACAATTATTGTTTGGCTAACATCTTAGGACAATCAGATTAACAATTTAATTATAATTAATAATCCTTTACATTTATTTAAGCAGGGTCGTTACAAATTTCCTTTCGTTTTCAATATCAGAAATATCCATGTTTCCCTTTCTGTACTTTGTTTCAGTTTATTTTAGCTTATGAAGACTGTTATCTCTTTATTGAGCTCATAGACTTGAAGTAAGGGATTTCTTTCTATCTTTCATTAAGCCCTACATTCAGTTGTATTTGACAATCAAGAAGAGTGTTCTTCATCCTCTCCTTTCAATTTACTTGATCTAATTATTTTTTCCTGAAAGCACTGTTCCTTTAGATGTATGATAAGTTGTCTATTACACTGATCATTAAAAACCCCATTGTTCCAAGCATACCTACACATTATTCTTAAGTTACCAAGCATCCTTAGTCTACAACCCTAAGGAGTTTCTTGGAGTGATAACACTTTCAATCCCGAAGTTGGTTGTGCATCTCGAAGGAAGAATATGGCAGAAGAGAACAAGCATGATGAACATGAGAAAAAATTTCACATGGTCTTTTATCGCATGTCTGAAATGGTCGAATGAATGTATGGAGATTATGAGAAGAGGATGAAGAAGAAAGGGAAGAAAAAGGAAGCACCACCAGATGATGATGCTTCGGTAAACCAAGGGGTTGGAGGAGGTCCTCCTGAGGCTCCATCTTCGCCTTCAAGTTATAGTTCTTCTTCCTCTAAGCATTATCATCACTCTCAACATTCTAACCATAAATCCTCTTTTAAGAAACCATTTTTAAATCTTGATGTAAAGTTTTCTTTACCTATGTTTCATGGAGATGGTAATCCTGAAAATCTAGATAATTGGATCCGACATGTTGAAGTATATTGTCGTGTTCAACATATTGATGAAGAGGAAGTTAAAGTGAAATTGGCTTCTCTTCAGTTGGAAGGAACCACTCTCGGATGGTGGGAGAGGAAGCTACAGGACATAAGTAAGTGTAGTAATCTTATTTCCTCATGGTCAAAGTTTAAATTAGAGATAAGGAATCAATTCTATCCAGTAGGGTATTTACATAAAGAAATGATGGAATGGAAAAATTTAAGATAGACTAAAGGTCGGTCTGTACAAAGTTTCACAGAATAATTTAGGAATAAGGCTCGATCATTGAACATTCATTTGGATACTTATGAAACTTTAATGAAGTATATTTGCACACTTCACAGTTATTTTCATCATACTTTTGTCTTGTTTAATCCCACTAATCTTGACGAAGTTTGTGTGCAATCCATGCATCTTGAGAACAAGGGTAAACATGTTCAAGAAGGTACCACAAAGAAACCTTCCAACTTACCACAAAAGACTTTAAAGAAATTTAAAAGGAAGGATAAGAAGACAGCTACAGTAATGAGAGAAGGAGGAAAACCATCTTGCACTCATTGTGAGAATGGCAGTCACGATGAAACATTGTTGGAAACTGCATCTAGAAAAGAAACTGAAATAGTTCAGTGGAAAGGGAAAGATAAAGATTGTTTCTATAGTGCAGCAAGATATTGGTTCCAAATCCAGAGATGAAGGAAATATAATAGTGGTTGGAGTACAAGGTAAATATTCCCTTCATTCTAGTTCAAGTTCCCATAACAAATCTCAGATTGATGAGTGAAAGAGAAATGATTTATTTCATATACGAGTTGTATCTAAACATACTAAGATAGATACATTATTTTATCTGTGTTCCCAAGTAAACTTAGTATCTAAACCACTTGTCAAGAATATGGGTCTTCTAATGAAACCACATCCAAATCCTTACCCTCTTAGTTGGGTATGTGATAAAGAAAAACTTAATGTCACCAAACAATGTAGGGTTAGATTTGTTATTGCTTCAAAGTTTATTGATGAAGTGGATTTGGATGTTGTACCACTTGATATATGTGGAATAGTGTTGGGGAGTCCTTATATTTATGATAGAAAATAAATCTTCTTTAGTCATGAGAACAAATACCACATTACTAAGGGGGGAGTGGAATATATTGTTAGAGCTCACAGCATGGGGGTAAATACAACACTTGTTAGTGCAGGGCAAATGAAAAGACTCATAACCACTAATAAGAGATATGTAATCATGGTTGTCAAAGAGAAATATGTTGGGACATTCTATGCTTTCCAAGGGTGCGCTACATCTCATAAAAAGGAATTAATTGATATTGTTTCTAAGTATGATGATATTTTTCAGGAACCAGATGGATTACCCCCTAAAAGGGAAATCTAACATGAGATACATATTCAACAGGATTCTCCTCTTCCTAATGTGGGCATGTACAGGATGTTAGTTGTGGAGATGAAAGAGATCAAGAAGTAGGTAAAGGTATTATTGGATCAAGTGGTCACCAGTCCCATTTAATCTCCTTCTAGTTCTCTGATCATGATTGTGCCAAAGAAAGATGGCACATGGATAATGTGTTTCGATTACCATGCCTTAAATAAAATCATGGTAAAAAATCGATACCCTCTTCCTTGTATAGATGATTTAATTGATCAGTTGAATAATGTTGTTTATTTCACTAAGTTGGATTTGCGCAATGGATACCATCAAATTAGGGTCACAAAACAGGATGCATGCAAAACTTCCTTTAAAATCAAACAGGGATTGTTTGAGTGGTTAGTTATGTCATTTGGGCTTTGTAATTCTCCAACAACTTTCATGCGTGTGATGAATGATGTATTCAGGCCTTTCCTAGATGACTTTTTGATTGTTTATGTAGATGGCATTATTGTTTTTGGCGAGACTTGGGATGAAAATGTAAGGAATGTAAAACAAGTATTGGATACTTTGCAAACGGAAAAGTTGTATGTAAAAATTTCTAAATGTGAATTTGGAAAGACTGCACTTGTATACTTAGGTCATATCGTGGGAGGAGGACAATTGAAAATTGATCCTTCCAAAATTGAAGTAATTGTAAAATGGCCTGAACTAAAGAGTGTAACCGAAGTCCAAAGCTTCTTGGGTACATTCCAGTATTGGAGGATATTCGTTCCCAACTTCTCCTTTATAGCAACTCCTTTGCATTCCTTAACCAATGTGAAGAACACTTTTCAGTGGGAAGGAAAGAAACAAAAATATTTTGACACTTTGAAGAAGATCAGTACTGCACCAGTATTATCACTATCGAATATTCAACAGTCGTTCAAGATTGAGAGAGATGCCAACTGATACACCATGGGTGCAGTATTGATGCAATATCGTAAGCCTATATGTTACCACTCTAAGAATTTTAACCAATTTGTTGTTAACTATCCTACATATGATAAAGAGTTGTATGCATTAGTTCAAAGCGTAAAGAAATGGAAGAAATACTTGTTAGGGAAGGAATCCATCATACAGACATATCACTATCCCTTACAGTATGTTCAAGCACATACCAAACTGCAACAATCTCGGCACTACAAATGGATTGGTTTTCTACAACAATTTCATTTGGTAATCAAGTACAAGAAGGGTACAAGTAACAAGGTAGCCAAGATGCTTTCTAGACCTCCTACTGTTGCTTCTATTATTTTGAAGAATACTTCTTTATCTCATGATAGCTATGTAGAACAATATGCCATTGATGAAGATTTTAAAGAAGTATATGAGAATCTAACCCATGGTGCACAGGTAGAGAACTATTGTCTGTAGGGAAAATTACTCTATCATCTTGGGAAGCTATGTATTCCTACAATTGAATGAGTCCATGTGATATGGGAAGCTCACACTTCTCTTGTGTCTGGGAATTTTGGGCTAGGAAAAACTATGGCTCATTTGCAGAGGTTTTGTTATTGGCCTCAAATTAAAGCAATTGTAACTAAATATGTAAAGGGGTGTGTGATGTTCTACTTGTAATCCAACTAATAGAAAATTGGGGCTATACTCACCACATCCTATTACATCCCATCCATGGGAAAGAATTTCCATGGATTTTGTAGGGGGTTTACCAATGACCAAAGTGGGTCATGATTACTTGTATGTCGTAGTGTATAGGTTCAACAAGATGTGTATCTTGATGCCATCTAAAAAGAAGATCACTGCTGAGCAGACTTCTAATATCTTCTTTCAGTATGTTTGGGTTCACTTTGGGTTACCCACGTCCATTGTCTCAGATTGAGATACACGATTCCTTGGGGACTTTTGGACTAGCTTGTGGATAATGATGGACACCAAATTGAAGAGGAGCATTTCTTTCCATCCACATAACGATGCATAGACAGAGGTGGTAAATAGAACAATGGTACTTTTTCTTCGAGGCTACTGCAAAAAGAATCCTAAGTTATGGGATGAACAAATACCCTATGTACAACATCCTTATAATCGATCTTTACATTCAACCACTCATAGTTCACCTTTTGAGACATGTTTTGCATACCTACCAAATGTCCCTTTGGACTTGATGTATGGGAGAGATGCCGATGTGAATGAAGAATGAACAGAGGAAAAAGCCTGCAATTTCATTCATAGGATCCAGCCGATACACCAAGTAGTCAGGGAATAGTTGGAGAAGAGTCGAGCACAATATAAATCTTAGCATGACAAGCACATGGTTGATCATAAGTTCTAGGTTGAATACTAGGTATGGCTTCACATCAGTAAGGAACAATTGAAGGGTGAAGGCAAGAAACTCAATCCTATCTGATATGGACCCTTCACTATCTTAGAGAAAATCGGAAATAATGATTTTAGTTTATATTGTCCACCTTATATGCAGATTTACTCTGTTGTCAATGTAGAGAACTTGAAACTTTTTGAGCCTCCCATGATCATGGATCAGGATGAGGAAGTTTCAATACCTTCAGTTGATGAGTTTTCACCTGATTACTTGGATGATTTATAGGAAGATATCATATTGGATAGAAGGACGATGATGCAGAAGCATCACCTACATCAAGCGAGCCAGTGTGGAAGCAAAGGACAGTTGGACAAGCACCAGCACAAATTTTGAAATTTCCTTGAAGTTGATGCACGATATTAAATGAAGTCATTAGGAAGAGGCACAGTTGTATAATGTAATTGGAACTTGAGCGATTTTGTCTCGTCCTTAGTAGGTAGAAGGCATTTAAAATAATTAATGCAGGTAGATAGAATTTAATTCTAGATTAGACAGTTTTAGAGAGGAAGAGGGAAATGAGATATAGACACCCTCATTGTGTATTGTAACATTATTGGAGATCAGGGAGATGAAGCATTAGAGAAAGAGCATGCAGAGAGCTATGTAAGAACACCCATGTACAGATATTTGGATTAATACAAGGAGTTTGATTCAAATTCATGGTTTTGTGTTTGTTTTCTGTATATTGATGCTGAATGATATGCTCATGAATGTTTGCTTCATGTTATACATTTGATTTATGTGTTGTGTATATGATTTCATGTTTGAGTTTGAAGTTTGAAAGGAAGAAGGAATGAGTTTCAATTGTTTCTCTATTTGAACAAGAGTTCCTGCAAGGAGTGCAGTCGAAGTGTCCACAAGGAGGGCATTGACAGAGGGTTCAAATAGGGTAGCTTTTGTTCTCGTTCATTCCGAAGTGCAGACAGGCACAGGATCCATGCAAGGAGTGCACAGGCCAAGCTAAGCCTCATAGTTGCGAATCTGAGTAGGGTATTGAGGGATTTCTACTGCAAGAATGCGCAGTGTCGAAGAGAATTCAACACTTGGAAGTGTCTAAAAGTTGTCGCAAGGAGTGCGAGCAAGAGGTCTTCTAAGAAGATGCAGAGTCATGGAAAATCTTAGGAAGGATAAGGCCTTTGAATCTATTGAAGGGCCGTGCAGAGAAGTTGTGCCTGGAAGGATTCCAGAAAGCATCTAAGTTTGCATGTAGGGGGACGATTTCCATGGAGGAACACTTGGTCATCCGTGGGAATCATCAGGAAAGGAACGGACAGACGAAATTCCCTGAGGAGATTCCACGAAATTCCGTGAGCCGTTAGATTTCACAGAGGTGCAAGGGAGATACGATGACGTATTCCCAAGAGGTTCAAAGCTCAGGAGGGGCAGGACCGTAGATCCGAGCCACAAGGGTCGTCTGATTCACACGTGAAAACGTGCATCAGGATTTCATGGTTTGAAGTCCCGTAAACATAGCAACAGGAATCACGATATCCCGACAGTCAAGGAACAGTGTGGGGTCACAGTGGATTCAGCGAGTGAACAAGTGGCATACCATTTCAGGGTTTCATGGTGAGAAGTCTCGAAACACTGGCATCAAGATTTGTGATACCGCGAAGTCTGAAATCCCGATAGAGGCGACAGGGCATTGAAAATTCAAACTCGCGAGTGCATTGGAGTTTCGGAGAATCGAGATTCGGGAGTCAGTAAACAAGTTGCTTGACATCGCGGGTGCTGAAATCGCAATAGGGGAAATCCCGATAGGAGAGGAAAAGGTCAGCGTTGAATGTATCGACATTCGGGGATTCGAGATTCCAATGCTTGACCACTGACCTCGCGAAGTTGCGAATTCCGATCTCCCGAGTATAAAGAGGGGATCTCACGAGGATTGTTGTGGGTGAAAATTTTCTGATAGGGAAATAGAAGAGCTGTGTAAGAGTTCTTCGGGCCGAGAGGGAAAGAAAGATCCTGAGCTAACATAGACCTTCTGACCTGCAGGTTGCGAGGAAGGGCGTCGGGGCTAGTGTGGTATCAGAGCACAGGAAGGTTCTTTGATTTCTGTAGCAGAGAAAGAGAATTCGCTATGCCGCCTAGGAGAAGGGATATGCAGACACCCGATCCACCAAAGGAAAGGGAAATTCTGAGAAGAAGAGGTAGGCAGATGACAGATCCAACTATGGAGAGAGAGATGCGTGATCTAGAATCTAGACTCGAAGACATGGAGACAGCGCAAAGATGCACAGTCAGTGTTGGGGATCTTAGTGATTCCAAAAGTGAAGCTGAGGCTGAACGAGAAGAAGAAGTTGCAGCTGAAGATGCATCAAACGAGCGTTTGATCAGAGATATTACAAGGATGGGTGTAAGAGCGAAGATGGACATTCTAGTTTATGAGGGGAACTTGGATGCAGAGGAGCTTCTAGACTGGATTAGAGCTATAGACACATACTTCGACTATGAAGATGTCAAAGAGGACAAGAAGGTCAAGCATGTTGTTACTAGATTGAAAGGACATGAAACATTGTGGTGGGATGAACTACAAGCTAACAGACGCTGCAAGGGCAAGAAGAAGATTAAAAGTTGGGATAGGATGATCGCGAAGATGAAGGCGAAATTCATCCCCAGGGACTATCAAATTACTCTATTCAGGAGGATGCAGAACCTGAGACAGAAGTTGATGACAGTGAAAGAATACACTGAGGAATTATATAAACTGAACATCAGGGCAGGTCATCGGGAGAGCGATAATGAAAAAGTTGACAGATACATGAATGGCCTGAGATATGATATCCAGGATGAGATGATCATGGTAACCATCTGAATGGTGGAAGATGCTTATCAGATGGCTCTGAAAGAGGAAGAGAAGCTGAGTAGAAAGCAGAGTCAGAGGGGCCGAGGAAGAAGTCAGCCCAGAGGCAAATCAGTTTCCCAAGACAAATATCAGAAGCCCAGAGAGGAATGGAAGAAACATCAGACTCGAACTGAGAGAGGTGGAACCTCACAGTGAGGGCAGCAATATGTTGAATAGAGAGGGCATCATAATGAGCAGAGAGGAGATTATGCTAACAACAACACTTTTCTTCATACTAGAGGCATAGGAAGAGGAAGAGGTGGAGTAATAACATGCTTCACATGTGGAAAGAATGGGCACAAGTCTTATGAGTTTCCAAATAAAAAGAAGGACATTGGAGAAGCTCACATCACCGAGGCATAGAGGAGGGATGTTGAGGCAGAATACGCTGAAGGCAGAAGATCGTTGATGATGTGAAAAGTCCTTTTGACACCCGAGAAGGAGGTGGAGAGTTCAGTCGAAAGGACCAGACCTTTTAGGACTACTTGCAACACCAAGGAAAGGGTATGCAAGGTCATTGTAGATAGTGGTAGCATGGATAATCTCGTTTCTACAGAGATGGTAGAGAAGCTGGAGCTGGAGACAATTGATCATCCAAGCCCATAGAGAGTTTTGTGGCTACAAAAAGGACATCAAGTAACTGTCACTAAAAAATGTTTAGTTGAATTTAAGATAGGAGGATATAATGATAAGATATTATGTGATGTCATTCCTATGGATGTTTGTCATCTATTGCTGGGTAGACCATGGCAATATGACA
Organism: Picea engelmannii; assembly: GCA_009831015.1. Classification (NCBI taxonomy): domain Eukaryota; kingdom Viridiplantae; phylum Streptophyta; class Pinopsida; order Pinales; family Pinaceae; genus Picea; species Picea engelmannii. The sequence continues at coordinate 54,501 of ML799213.1, read as the reverse complement.
GGAATGTGATTCATGATGGGAGAATGAACACATACACCCTAGAGAAGAATGGGAGGACACACATGTTGCTTCCGATCAAGGATAAGGAGGTGAAGCTGGAAGTGAGCAACACAATATTTCTCATGAGTGGGAAGGAACTTCTTATAGAGGTAAAGAAGAAAGAGGATCCACAGTTCATTGTGGTCATAAAGCCTAGAATTGTTCTGACTAGCACAAGGGTAGATGATTTACCAGAAGAAGTTCAGGAACTGTTGGAAGAGTTCACTGACATAATAGTGGATGAATTACCTCATTCGTTTCCACCGATCAGGAGTGTGAGTCATCATATTGATCTCATACCAGGAGCCAGTTTTCCAAATAAAGTTGCGTACAGGTTGACGCCGCAAGAAAATCAAGAGGTTAAGAGGCAAGTCCAGGATTTGTTGGACAAAGGTTTGGTCAGGGAGAGCTTGAGTCCATGTGTTGTTCCAACAGTACTCAGTCTGAAGAAATATGGAGGCTAGAGGATGTGTACTGACTCGAGGGGGATTAATAAGATAACCATCAGGTACAGATTTCCATTACCGAGGATGGATGATATGATGGATTGCTTGAGTGGAGCAAAGTATTTTTCAAAGATTGATTTGAAAAGTGGTTATCACCAGATCCGTGTGAGAGAAGGTGATGAATGGAAGATAGCATTCAAAACCAATGAGGGGTTGTATGAATGGCTTGTTATGTCATTTGGATTAAAAAATGCACCAAGTACCTTCATGAGGCTAATGAACGAAGTCTTGAGGGAGTTCATCAGAAAAATTGTCATTGTGTATTTAGATGACATACTGGTTTTCAGTAAGACAGTGGCAGAGCATCTGAAGCATTTGGCTACAGTGATGCAGAGGTTACAACAGGAGAAGTTGTTGATAAATATGAAGAAGTCCTCATTCATGAAGACAGAGCTCATTTACTTGGGATTTTTTATTTCTGCAAATGAGTTGAAGATGGATCCAGATAAGGTGGAGGAAATCAAGAATTGGCCATCACCGAAGAATATTTTTGAGGTGAGGAGTTTTCACAGATTGGCTAGTTTCTACCAGAAGTTCATTAGGAATTTCAGTGGAATTAGCACAACAATGATGGATACAGTGAAGAAAATACATAAATCTTTTCACTGGACAGAAGAGGCTGATAAGAGTTTCAGTCTACTGAAGAGGAATATTACGGAACGACCAGTTTTGGTGTTGCCAGATTTCCAGAAAACATTTCAGGTGAAATGAAATGTAAGCGGGTTTGCAATCGGGGCAGTCTTGAGTTAGGAAGACAGGCCAATAGCATATTTCAATGAGAATATGAATGAGACAAAAGTGAAGTACTCCACTTATGATAAGGAGTTTTATGCTATCATCCAGGCACTAAAGAAATGGAGGCATTACTTGATTCAAAAGGAGTTTGTCTTGTACAGTGACAATCATGCATTGCAGTTTGTGACTCAATAGGAAAAGTTGAATCAGAGACATGTCAAATGGGTTGAGTATATGCATAATTTCACTTTTGTGATAAAACATATTTCTGGTACTGCTAACAAAGTGGTTGATTCTTTGAGCAGGAAGTGTTTGTTGTTGAAGGAGTTCAAAGTCAAAACGTTGGGTTTTGATGATCTCAGGAACATGTACGCTGATGATCAAGACTTCAGGGAGGTGTATGAAGCAGTTGAGAATTCAATTCTCAGAGATAGAAGCCAATGGATGGATGACATGATTCAGGAGGGATTACTGTTTAGAGGTAATCAACTGTGTATTCTGAAATGCTCCATGAGGGAGAATTTGTTGAAGGAGAAACATGGTGGAGGATTAGCAGGGCACTTTAGTCATGACAAGACGTTCACAAAGTTGAATGAGTCATATTTTTGGCCGGGAATGCGAGTTGATGTCAAGAGATTTGTGGACAGATGCAGAGTTTGCCAGCATTCAAAGGGAAGAAAGCAGAATGCAGGATTTTATCAACCATTGCCCATACCAGAAAGGCCATGGGATGCGATCAGCATGGATTTTGTATTAGGGTTGCCAAGAACACAAAGAGGTGTTGATTCAATCTTTGTGGTGGTGGATAGATTTTCCAATATGGCACACTTCATTCCATGTCAGAAAACTAGCGACGCAACTCACATTGCGAACCTGTTTTTCAAAGAGGTCATTCAACTTCATGGGTTGCCAAGGAGTATCGTTTTGGATCGAGATACTAAGTTCATAGGGAATTTTTGGAGGACCTTATGGAAGAATCTAGGAACTAACTTGTATTTTAGCTTAGCTTATCATCCTCAGATGGATGAGTAGACAGAAGTGGTGAATAGAAGTCTGGGAGACTTGCTGAGAAGCTTGGTGATTTAACACCACAGCCAGTGGGACAACATATTACCACATGTAGAGTTTGCTTATAATGACTCGGTTAACAGGAGCACACGGTAGAGTCCATTTCAGATTGTTTATGGCATGCAGCCGAGAGGAATTTTTGAACTAAGGGATTCATAACAGAATGCGACTAGGAGCACTAGTGCAGAAGAATTTGTAAAGGCAATGAAGGAACTTCACAGCCAGGTGAAGGAGCGGTTGCAGAATTCAAGTCAGGAGTACAAGCGTAGATCCGATCAGCATAGGAGACAACTTCAGTTTGAGGTTGTGATTTGGTTCTAGAACATATGAGGAAAGCAAGGTTCCTGAGAGGAACATATAATAAACTGGAAATGAAGAAAATCGGACCATGTAGGGTATTGAAGAAATTTGGGGTGAATGCTTATGAGATTGAGTTACCTGATGGGATCGGAATTTCTCCAATATTCAATATCTCATATTTGTACCCATATAGGGCTGAGGAAACAGGGACTAGAAATGAGAAGCCAATGATCCATTGGACAAAGCAAATGCCAGTTGCAGAGAAGCCGTAGATGGAGTGCATACTGGACAAGAGGGTGAGTAAGAGGACCAGGCCAAAGAAGTATGAGGAGTATCTGGTCAAATGGAAGAACCATCCAGTTGAAGATGCCAGCTAGGAGAATGAAGCAGAAATACAGAGGCATGGACAGACCGTGCAGGAGCTCATGGACAGGATCCCATGAAAATTTTCAAGCGAGGGAGTATGATGCAGGAGCATCGCCTACATCAAGCGAGCCAGTGTGGAAGCGAAGGACAGTTGGACAAGCGCCAGCACAAATTTTGAAATTTCCTTGAAGTTGATGCGTGATTTTAAATGAAGTCATTAAGAAGAGGCACACTTGTATAATGTAATTAGAACTTGAGTGATTTTCTCTCATCCTTAGTAGGTAGAAGGCATTTAAAATAGTTAATGTAGGTAGATAGAATTTAATTCTAGATTAGACAGTTTTAGAGCGCAAGAGGGAAACGAGATATGGACACACTCATTGTGTATTGTAACATTATTGGAGATCAGGAAGATGAAGCATTAGAGAAAGAGCATGTAGAGAGCTGTGTAAGAACACCCATGTACAGATATTTGGATTAATACAAGGAGTTTGATTCAAATTCATGGTTTTGTCTTTGTTTTCTGTATATTGATGTTGAATGATATGCTCATGAATGTTTGCTTCATGTTATACATTTGCTTTATGTGTTGTGTATATGATTTCATGTTTGAGTTTGAATTTTGAAAGGAAGAAGGAATGGGTTTCAATTGTTTCTCTATCTGAACAAGAGTTCCTACAAGGAGTGCAATCGAAGTGTCCGCAAGGAGTGCGTTGACAGAGGGTTCAGATAGGGTAGCTTTTGTTCTCGTTCATTCCAAAGTTCAGACAGACACAGGAGCCATGCAAGGAATGCACAGGCCAAGCTAAGCCTCAGAGTTGCGAATCTGAGCAGGGTGTTGAGGGATTTCTGCTACAGGTGTGCTTAGTGTCGAAGGGAATTCAACACTTGGAAGTGTTTGAAAGTTGCCCCAAGGAGTGCGAGCAAGAGGTATTTCTAAGAATACGCAGAGTTGTGGAAAAGTTCAGGAAGGATAAGGCCTTCGAATCTATTGAAGGTTTGTGTAGAGAATTTGTGCCTGGAAGGATTCCATAAAGCATCATAAGTTTGCGTGCAGGGGTACGAGTTCCGTTGAGGAACACTTGGTCATCCATAGGAATCATTAGGAAAGGAACGGATGGACGAAATTCCCTAAGGAGATTCCACAAAATTCCATGAGCCGTTAGATTTCACAGAGGTGAAGGGGAGATACGGCGATGTATTCCCAAGAGGTTCAAAGCTCAGGAGGGGCAGGACTGTAGATCCGAGCCACAAGGGTCGTCTGATTCACACGTGAAATCGTGCATCGAGATTTCGTGGTTTGATGTCCCGTAAGAATAGCAACAGGAATTGCGATATCCCGATATGCGATATCCCAATACGTGATATCCCGACAGTCAAGGAACAGTGTGGGGTCACAGTGGAGTCAGCGAATGGACAGGTGGCACACCATTTCGGGGTTTTGTGGCGAGAAGTCCCGAAACATTGGCATCAGGATTCACGATACCGCGAATTCCAAAATCCCGATATAGGCAACGGGGCATTGAAAATTCAAACTCGCGAGCGCATTGAAGTTTCGGCAAATCGGGATTCAGGAGTCGGTAAAACAAGTTGCTTGACATCATGGGTGCCAAAATAGCGATAGGGGAAATCCCGATAGGAGAGGAAAAGGTCAGCGTTGAATGTATCGGCATTCAGGGATTCGAGAGTCCAACGCTCGACCAATGACCTCGCGAAGTTGCGAAGTCTGATCTCCCGAGTATAAAGAGGGGATCTCACGATCATTGTTGTGGGTGCAGATTTCCCGATAGGGAAATAGAAGAGTTGTGTAAGAGTTCTTTGGGCTGAGAGGGAAAGAAAGATCGTGAGCTGACGTAGACTTTCTGACCTGTGGGTTGCGAGGAAGGGCGTCAGTTCCAGACGAGGACTTCACGAAGGGGTGATTTTGAATATCTTTGAGTAGGCTTAAAGGGCACGCATCCAAGCAAGGCAAAGTGGATTGAGAAGGAAAAAGTGAGGGGAATCTTCCCTCACTTACCAATTGATTAATGAAATATTTTGGTGGTCCAAAAATCTCTCAGTGGGAAGGAGTGATCCAAAAAGGATCCATAGAAGGATAAGAACAACTTAGAACTCGCAGAGGAAACTCGAGATGCACAAAATGGCTTTAGCAGACAGAGAAAGGGAAAAAAATCAAAGTTCCCAAAAATCAATTAAAATGGCCTGATCGCAAAGAGAGCATCACAAGATTTCTAACAACATAAACGAATCGTCAAATGGATTTATGGATCAAAACTTATAAGCAGGCAAAGTTCAGGTCAAACTTGGTCAAAAAGTCAAAATTTCAAGGTGGCACATGGCACATACGTACAATTGACATGATACAATTGAGATGGCATGGGGATGACATGGAAAGGTCATACAAGTCTGATGACAGACACATGGGTGAATTAATTTCTAACAAGTGGCATTTTATTGACCAAATGATATGGTGCCACATGGCCCAACCATGGGATGCCACATGGCACCCCTCTAGTGGTTGGTATCTGTAAAAATATATGACTCTACAGGAGTAGAACCTGTAACCTCATAGCCCAAAGGCATCACACCTTTGTGCTAGAAAAATTACCACCACATGTTCCTTGTTTATACCATGGTCCAAATTTTATTTAAGTTTACTAATGGTTTGCATAAGTGAAAGAAAATATGGCTATAGCAGAGATGACGCAGATGGTCAAGGTTGTCATTGATGGCAATTGGTTGGTTATGGAGCACGCACAATAGAAGCTGGAACACAAATGCTAAAACACAAGTGATGAAACACAAGTGCTGAAACACAAGTGTTGGAACACAAGTGCTGAAACGCAAGTGCTAGAACACAAATGTTGGAACATAGAAGCTGGAGCACAGATGATGACGCAGACGGTCACGGTTGTCATTAATGGCAATCGGTTGGTTATGGAGCACGCACAACAGAAGTTGGAACACAAATGCTGAAACACAAGTGCTGAAACACAAGTGTTGAAACGCAAGTGCTGGAACACAAATGCTGGAACATAGAAGATGGAGCACAGATGATGACGCAGACGNGAAGCTGGAACACAAATGCTGAAACGCAAGTGCTGAAACACAAGTGTTGGAACACAAGTGCTGAAACGCAAGTGCTGGAACACAAATGTTGGAACATAGAAGCTGGAGCACAGATGATGACGCAGACGATCACGGTTGTCATTGATGGCAATCGGTTGGTTATGGATCACGCACAACAGACGTTGGAACACAAGTGCTGAAACGCAAGTGCTGAAACACAAATGCTGGAACACAGATGCAGGAACGCAGATGCTGAAACACAGTGCTGGAAACTATGTTGAAACAACGTTGGATCTTTGCTGATAAGAACGCACACCTTAGCCACGGTCATGACTAAGAAGCAGAAGTTACCAATAGTTTTCTTTAAGAAATAGCACGAATGATGTGGCATGTGTAGAGGAGGCATGGAAAGAGCCAGTTCAGAAAATCAGGGAGAATGCTGGCATGCGAAAAGCAGAAGAAAGAATGAAAGAAAGGGAAACTGCAGTTGGAGTTGAGAAAAGTGGAAGGACTTTTAGTCTAAAAATAGACTGGCAGTTAAGACAGGAAGA
>ML799213.1:29641-39858 GCA_009831015.1 Picea engelmannii | reverse complement strand
CACCCAGTGGGTGCTGGGATTCTGTGGGAGTTGGTGCTCTCAGCCAGTTGGTGCTGGCAATCAGAGGTTGTAGCCTCTATGAGTTGGTGCTCATAAAAGATGAGATATAACGCAGTTGGAGCTTGCTTAACATCTTAAGAAGACGAGGTTTTTTCCCTGGTTGGGTTTCCTCTTGAAAAATCCGTGTCTCATACTTGTGAGTGAATGCTTTGTGTGATTGCTATTATTTATGTTATCCGCTTTATATTTATAACTCTAAATTTCACAGTAAAGACTCACTGCCACTAAGATTAATGATTCAAAGGAAAANAATTTCTGACAAGTGGCATTTTATTGACCAAATGATATGGTGCCACATGGCCCAACCATGGGATGCCACATGGCACCCCTCTAGTGGTTGGTATCTGTAAAAATATATGACTCTACAGGAGTAGAACCTGTAACCTCATAGCCCAAAGGCCTCACACCTTTGTGCTAGCAAAATTACCACCACATGTTCCTTGTTTATACCATGGTCCAAATTTTATTTAAGTTTACTAATGGTTTGCATAAGCGAAAGAAAATGGCTAGGCCTTTGGCCTAACCCTTGGTTCCATACTAAACCATACGACCATTCCAAAATTTCCACATATAAACATCCCTTCGATTTAATAGCCAATTTTCTGCCATTCTAGTGGCTTCCCTCCAGATTTAGCAAGGCACACCGAATCTCATTGTAACCATGTATTAAAAAGAAGCGGAGTCCATGGGATTCGATCTTGGGACCTCCGCTATCCAATTAATTAATATACCTCCACTAACCGATGCACCAATCCTTTCACATACTGCATAACCATCGAATTTTAGTATAATAAGATGAAAACCAAGCACTCCCGTATGGATTGGTACGTATTTTGGCATGCATTTCGAGACAATACAGTCATTTATTGCAGGACTAGTGGCACGAAAACTGAGGGGGTGTCTCTTGGGCTTGAAAGTGTCATACTCAGATCGAGGCATGGAGATAGTCATTTTTAGGTAAAATGACGCCATGAATGCAATAGTGGTGTTAGTTTTTTGATTTGAGCAAATCTTTTGTAGCTTAGCTCCAGAATGAGGTATACTTATGTATTTTGCCCAATTCTTTTGTGGAGTTAATAAAAATACCTACCCATCTGAGAGCAGTACCTGGAGATGTTGTCCACCAGGGATGAACTCTGTTATCAATTTTTTGTGTTCATATTGCATGCTTATGTCTCTTTCATTTTGAGATTTTCCTTATTTATGGTGTACTTTAGTTTATGCTCATTTAATACAATTGTCTAATAAGTCACCTAACGAAAAGATCTCGGATCACCAAAGAAAGATGGAGGATGGAGAATGTGAACAAATTCTAGAGCCATCAACAAGATAACCGTTAGGTACACATTCCATTTACCCAGAATGGATGATTTGATGGATTTTTTGAGTGGAGCAAATTATTTTTCCAAGATAGAAGTGAAGAGTGGCTAGCATCGTATAAGAATGAGAGAAGGAGATGAATGGAAGACAACATTCAAAGAAAATGAAGGATTTTATGAGTGGCTTGTTATGCCATTTGGCTTAACAAATGCCCTGAGCAAATTCACGCAATTGATGAATGAGGTGCTCAAGGAATTCATTGGTAAGTTTGTAATTGTTTATTTGGATGACATTTTAGTTTTCAGTAAAACTGAAGGAGAACATTTGAGACACTTGAAACTAGTGTTGAATAGGTTGTAGTAGGAGAAGATGTTGATAAATCTAAAGAAATGTCTGTTCATGAAGACAAAACTCATATAATTGGGTTTTGTGATCTCTTAAAATGAGTTGAAGAGGGATCCAGAGAAGGTGACTGTAATCAAAGAATAGCCTTCTCCAAGATGCATGTTTGAGGTAAGAAGTTTTCATGGGTTAGAATTTTTTTATAGGAAATTCATTAGGAATTTCAGTAGAATTTGTGCGCCCATATTGGACACCATAAAGAAAAATCATCGATATTTTTATTGGATAGTAGAAGTTGAAAAAAGATTAAGAGTATTAAAAGAGAATATCAGAGAATGACCAATTATGGTTATCCCATATTTCAAGAAGACATTTCAGGTGAGATATGATGCAAGTGGAGTAGCTATTGGTGCAGTCTTGAGCCAAGACAATAATATTGTTCCTTATTTTAGTTAGAAGTTGAATGACGCTAAGAGGAAGTACTCAACGAATGAAAAATAGTTTTACGTTGTATCTGAAAAAATGGAGGCATTACCTTATTCCGAAGGAGTTTTTCTTGTACAGTGAAAATCAATATTTGTTGTTCATAACCAGATAGGAGAAGTTGAACCAAAGACATGCTAAATGGGTAGAATTCATGCAGAATTTTACTTTCTCTATTAAGAACATTAGTGGTAGTGCTAACAAAGTTGTTGATTCTTTGAGCAGGAGATGTTTGATTATGCGGGAATTTCAAGTGGAGACCTTAGTATTTGAATACCTTAAGGGGATATATCGTGAAGATCCATATTTCAAGGAGGCTTACGAAGAATGTCAAAACCCTTTCCTAAGGGACAAAAGTCATTGGATGGAATATTTGATACAATATGGATTGTTGTTCAAAGGTTGTCAATTATGTATTTTGAAATGCTCAATGAGAGATAATCTGTTGAAAGAAAAACACAGTGAGGGATTAGATGGACATTTCATCCATGATAAGACTGATGCACAACTGAGTTCTTCATACCATTGGCGAGGTATGAGATTTGATGTGAAGAAATCTATGGACAAATGTAGATTCTGCCAGTATGCCAAGGGAAAGAAGCAACAAACTGGTATGTATCAGCCATTACCTATTCCACATAGGTCGTGGGATGCTATAAGAATGGATTATGTGTTGGGATTACCAAGAACCCAAAAGAGGAGTAATTATGTATTTGTAGTGGTTGATAGGTTATCAAATATGGTACATTTCATACCATGCCAAAAAACCAGTGTGCTACTCACATAGCCAATTTATTTTTCAAGGAGGTTGTGATATTACATGGCTTGCACAAAATTATAGTCTCAGACAGAGATACCAAATTCATGGGACACTTTTGGAGAACTCTGTAAACAAAGATGGGAACAGACTTGTCCTTCAATTCAACGTATCACCCTCAGAAAGAAGGACAGGCTGAGGTGGGAAATGAGAGCTTAGGAAATTTGTTGAGGAGTTTTTTCACTATACATCACAGTCAGTGGGATCGAATTCTTCCCCAAGCAGAGTTTTCTTATAATGATTCACCGAACAAAAGAACTGGAAAGAGCCCATTTCAAATAGTGTATGGAATGCATCCGAGAGGAATTTCAGACTTAACAACTTTGGGACATTGTGAGTTCCGAAGTGCAAGAGAAGAAGATTAAGGGACAACTACAAAAAATCAACCAAAGGTATAAAATCGGAGTAGACGGGAAAAGGAGAGAAGTAAAATTTGAAGTTGGAGATCAGGTTGTAGTGGATCTAGGGAAAGATATATTCCTGAAAGTGAAGTACAACAAGTTGAATATGAAGAAGATAGGACCTTGTCAAATCCTCAAAAAATTTGTTGCCAATGCTTATGAAATTGAGTTGCCCGAGAATGTTGGAATATCACCAATATTCACTGTTGCAGACCTTTATCCCTACAGTATGGATGATACAGGAGATACAAATTCTCTGGAGGAGATTCAGTGGAAACAGAAGATGCCAATAGAAAAGGAGCCACATATAGAGAAGATCTTAGATCAAAGGATTGCTAAGAAGACCAAAAGGAAGATTTATTATGAGTATATGGTTAAGTGGAAGGACCATCCATCAGAATATTCCAGTTGGATAACTAAAGATGATATCCAAAAGCATGGAAAGACAATGCAAGAGATCATGGACAAGAGTCCATGAATATTTTTTCTAGAGTATTGTAATACCCCTATTTCCACCAGTTTGTAAATATAACTATAACTAGCCAAGACACTATGGTAGACTAAATATGTGTGAATGTTTGATTTTTTTATCCCTTGTATAAAAGGGTCAATGTATGAATTTATGTTATTAATAGAATTTGAATATGTGTTGCACAATTTATTAAAGGGGAAAAGTTTGCCAAGATAGACCATGGATTCTATGAGAGAGATGGTGAAGGCAAACCAAGTATGGTTGAGATGACCCCCACCATACTAGTACCAACTAGGAGTAATTTCTCAAGGGTCCTCTAACCCAGAAATGAATTACCAGTCAGGATGGTAGTTGGAAGGCCACCCTCAAGAGTTAATGAGGAGATGGGGTAGGGTACCCATTTATGAGGCTTCCAAGCCTGACCACGAATGGGGATTCAGACCCACGTAACCTTGTTGGGGCAGGAAAGAAATGAGGTAATTCGGGGACAGAGACAAATCTGCAAGATAACCGAATAGATAAAACACTCTCCTGAGAAGAGTAGTGAACATACTTCGATTATGAAGTTGAGAGGAAAAATATGATAAGTAAGCTCGATATGGTTGTAAGAAGCCTGGGGTAGGGTTTCACTACAAGTTGATAAATGAGGCTCTCTGGAAGTACTCATGAATACCTCCTTGATTGGATTAGAGAAAACCAGAAACACAGTTCTGTGAGAGAAGGAGAGTAACCATCATCCCTAACTATTGTAGATCAAAGAGAAAAAATCTCTCTCAGAGCATCATGGTCTAGCTCGGAGGTGGGAAGTGGTAAATCCAATAGGAGTGGATGTGCCTATGGTTGGGAGGAAAAAGACACCCCTTTCATTGGTTTCTTCACATTTTCCAGTTCTGATAAGTATGTTCATACTCTTTGCACTATGTTGGATCCGACGATGAAATGTCTGTGTTTATGGTTGAGTGTTGTAGTATTTGAACAATTATTAGATAGGCTCTTTTTCTTCTCTAAACTTCTATATTTCATTGTTTTCAATTTATCTCAGTTTTACTGCTAGATATTTATGGAATGGGAATCCGAAGGAGGTTCGGGGTATGATTGACTGAAACTCCTAAGACCTACCAACACTATGAAGTTTACATTAGTGGGAATGTTAATTATGAATTATGTGGGACAAGGGTGTTTTTCCTTTAGACTATTCACCCAATTGACTGAGGGCTCATGCCCATGTACTTAACCCAATTGTTGTTAAGGGATTAGAGCTTAGCCCCTATAATTTTCAAATTATCCATGTGACCGGGGTCTGGAAACCTTGCGCTAGTCCAAAGGGGGATAGCTCTTTCATTTTCGGGACTTTAAGACTTGTGAGTCCGCAATCCTCGAAAGTAGTTGAAGATCGAAGTCGTGAATCGAAAAGGACTGTCAATATGGGGATATAGTATGGATCTCTCTCAACTATTATATCATACATAGGAAAGGATGTGTTTATCACTTCAATGAAGTCTTACTTTGGGATATTTGGAATGATCTAGAGTCGAAACTCCCAAATGCTGGAGTCTTGGAGTTAATCTGGATTGTTGAAACTGGAGGGACACGTGTCCACATATGAATGATTCTCCAGGAGTCTAGGTATTCTGCGATATAAGAACACGTGAGTTTTCCTCGAAGCTATGCAAATCGGATTAAATCCTGGTTGTAGATGCTACACACATGTGGCGCCAAATATGGCATGGTCCGAAGGGAAAGACAAGAGATGCACACACATAAATTCTGAATGTCTAAATATCAAAGTGAAGTGGACCGTCTATCCTCGGATCCTTCAGGATATTTTTGCATCGTCGATCTAAGGGACCCAACCTAGACTACCCAAATAACTGGGAATGCGTCATGTAGAGAGACATGGCCCCTACTCATTCCCCATCAAGTGTCGACCATTGAAATAGGATCATTGGATGAGGGGGTTACGTGGGAAGCGATCCCATAGTTTGGAGATTCCGTAATCCAGAGGAAACCGGATAAGAGTTTACAAAGTATGTATTATCCTAAGTCATGAGTGTCGAAGTGGATCTCTCCCATTGGTCGAAAAAGACACGTGGCACCAGCTCCGAGAGTCCGGGGACTTAGCTCTTCAGGGTATTTATGTCTAGAGGAGTCAGTAAGCCCCAAATCCTAGAGATGAAAATTAATGAGGACTTTGGATCTACATATAAACGTGGATGAATCGCAATCATGCGATGGGGGTAGCATGGCCCATTGAATTCATCCCGGGTGACATGGACCTACAACCAAGGTGCCCCGTCTCACCTAGAATCAACCGATTCACCCTTCCCTTGTACCTAATAGAGAAGGACACATGTCACTACTTGACCCTTTCCATGTGTTAACTTTTGAATCGTTCCAAGCCACGTGGAGTGAATTAGGGAGGTTTGAGAATATGTTGATAAAGGGAAGTCCAACGATCATCATCAAACATCGATCACCGAAGGGCTAAGGCCACGTGGTGATATTTTGGGACTTAGGATATTTGGAAAAAGGTGTGTTATGCGTAGATCCCTGAAACATAATCTTTAACCGTAGGATCTCAGCGGAGGATGTGGACCGTTGATCTCCTCCGTGGTTCGATAATCTAAGAATTTGACAACACTTTTGGAACTCCCAAAGTCTAGGAACTTTTGAAGTGTTGAAACATTTTCTAACGTGGGCTCTTAGCTACCAATTTTCATCCCGAGTTCACAAGGAGGACCCCACTAGTTGGTTTAATCGCTTAATGAGAGATGTAAACCTCGGGGGAGTAGAATGAAAGGATTTTTCTTAAGTAAGGGATCCGAAATGAACCAAGGAAAGAGAAAAATTGATGCCCCACCCCTAGAAAGACTATTTAGGGGTTGGGTGTGTTACAAATTGGTGTCAGAGCATGGAAACAACATTTGACCTTCTTGGGATCATGCATGAGTCACATAGGAAAATATTATTAGAGAAATTATGCGGTAACACCCTACCTTACCCCCCTCTATAAGAAACCTGTCTGAACCTCCACTGAAGAGAGGAAAAAAACCTTCTACTATTGATAGATGTTTTGGAATCCTGCACTGTAGGTTGCTAATGTTTCCAAATAAAGAACTGACTTCACCTTGCAATGATATGTGTTTTTCATGAATTGGTAGGTTAGTAACTAACAAAAAATGTTTTTATCTGCACTCAAGTAGTCAATGAAAAACATGGAAACTACAACATAAAGGATGGTGACAGATTAGGAGTTGTGGGAGAGCTCCCACAATAGAGAGGAAGAATATGATGAAAGGAGTGTGGTGGAAACCCCTCCAAATTTGGTTGAAACTGTAATAAGTCTCGTGGAAGAATTACAAAGTTATAAGGATGACAATGAACGATTGATCAAGGAGTAGGAAAATCATACAAAAATTAATGAAGTCCTATTGCAAATTCTATCAGATATACAAAGGGAACGACAACATGGTTCAGTGGCCATTCATGTGGACATGCATCATAATAAGAAAACTCCAAGTCCACCTAAGATATATAAGCATGGTCCTGAAAGTGGCCACACCAGGAAGAGCACCTCAAAGAAGGCCCAACATGGAGCCAAGAGACATTCAATGGAAGATTCCTCTGGTGAGGACACTAACAACTCCAAGGAATCTTCTAATGGAAAAACTAGTTTGCATTCTCAGACAAGAGGAAAGAAGAGGAAACATTCCAAGAGTCGTGATCCTTAAGAATTCAACAAATCCAAACCACCCATCTTCGATGGAGATATTAAGAAGAAGAAGAAGTTTGGCTACTCGGCTTGAAGAAGTACATCAGATTCCATGACTACTCTGAAAACTTAAAGGATCAGATATCCATTTTCAACTTGAATGGGAAAGATTCCATTTGGTGGGAATACATTAGGAATGTGAAAGGAATCCATGAGAAGGACTTCTCATGGAAACAATTTGAGAAATACTTCAAGAAGAAGTACTTGTCAGGAAATTACTTTGATGGGAATACCAAGGAGTTCTATGAACTCAAGTTGGAACAACTCACGATAGATGAGTATATCAACAAATTTATCGATCTGATGAGGTATGTTCCCTACATAAATTATGAAAATCTAAATATTCAACGATTTATTAGTGGATTACCTCCATCCTACAAGGAAAAAATTGAGTTTGATGAGACAAATACCTTAGAATATACTATTTGAAAAGTAAGGTATTTTTGTGAGCAATTCAAGAGTAATACAACCTCGTGAAGACTAGAAGAAGAAAACAAATTCAGAATTCAAGAAGAAGGGGCTTAAATCCTTGATATTTAAGAACCCTAGTAAGAGATCTAGGATGAGCCTTCCTGCCAGAAGTGTGTATCGGAAAAATTTTCCATCCCAGAGTGGAAATAAACCATTTAGAGAAACTCCAAGTAAGACTTATAACATGAAGAGAGAAAGCTTGAAATTTTGGGGTTGTGGGGAGGAGAAACTGTTGAGGGGCTATCCGCATTGGCAACAAAACCCTGGGAGGGTCTACAACATCTAGGAGGATACCACAGTCAATTATGTTGCTAAGAGCCTGCCAAAAATTTATGTAGCCTTGGGTAATAGACAATATGACCACCAAGCTTGAGTGGTGGAGATGGAAGGTACAATTGCCAACCATCTTCTTTCCATTTTAATTAACCCTGGTTCTAATTTTAGTTATGTTGCCCTTCAAATTGTTGAGAAATGTAAATTGCAACAAGTTAAACATGTTAAATCATGGTTGGTACAAATAGCCACTGGAACCAAAAGAAAAGTAGCAGAGGTCACACCAGCATGCCAATTTGACATGACTGGGTTTCCCACCCAAGAAAACCTAAACATACTTCCTCTATGATCTTATGACCTATTGGTTGGCATGGATTGGTTGGCTTCCCACAAAACCAATTTGGAATGTTACAGTAGAACTTTGGAGTGTGAAAATGAAGAAGCAAGGAGGGTAACCCTACAAGGGATTCAAAATCATGTCTCAGTGAGACAAATATCAACCCTCCAAGTGAAGAAGTATGGTAGAAAGGTATGCCCCTTGTATGAAATCCATGTACTAAACTTTGTTGAGAATGAAAAACCCATCCTAGAAAACCATCCCATATTAAGAGAATATAAATATATATTCCTAGAAGAGGTACCAGGTCTACCTCCAAGAAGGGATATTGACTTTTCAATAGAACTTGTACCATGAGCAGTGCCAATGTCTAGAACACCTTGTAAAATGAGTACACCAGAGCTAGTTGAGCTCAAACTCTAGCTGAATGAGATGTGGGACAAAGGCTACATACTTCCTAGTGTGTCTCCATGGGGAGCACCAGCCTTGATTGTTAAAAATAAAGATGGCATACTTAGACTGTGCATAGATTATAGACAAATCAACAAGATGACCATCAAGAATAAGTATCGCTTTCCAAGGGTTGATGAGTTGTTTGACCAATTAATCGGTGTTACCATATTCTCTAAGATTGACTTGAGGTCTGGATACCATCAGGTCCAAATTAAAGATTAATATATCCAAAATACAACCTTTAGGACAATATATGGTCACTATGAATTTGTGGTGGTGCCATTTGGGATTCCCAATGCACCAACCACTTTTATGTGTTTAATGAATAACTTATTGAGAAATTTATTGTATAGGTTTGTATTGGTTTTCATTGATGATATCCTAATCTATTCCAATAATAGAGAAGAGCATGAAGAACATCTCAAGATAGTACTCCAAGTGCTAAGAGAACATTAGTTGTATGCTAATCTCAGTAAGTGTGACATTTTCCAGAAACAATTCCACTACCTAGGCCATGTTTTTTCTAAGGAGGGAGTGGCAGTTGACCCTCACAAGATTAAATCCATCATGGATTGGCATACCCCAAAGGATGTATCTAATATCAGATCCTTTATGGGCCTAGTAGGATACTATAGGAGATTCATAAAATAATTCTCCAAGATTGGTTTCCCAATCACCTCCCTTTATAGAAAGGGGGTTAAATTAATTTGGACATCATAATGTGAATAAATATTTCAAGAGATGAAATACCTTCTAACCAATGCACCTATGTTGAATATTTCATATACAAACAAAGACTTCCTTTTGTGTATAGATGCCTGGAAGGAAGGGCTTGGAGGAGTCCTTATGCAAGAAGGACATGTCCTTTTCTACGAATCCATAAAAATGAATGAGCATGAAGTCAATTATATGAACCATGATATGGAATTGGCTTCCATAGTGCATGCTCTAAAAATGTGGAGGAATTACCTCTTAGGTAGAAGATCTACACTTATGACAAACCATAGTGGGTTGTG
>ML799213.1:1088-12329 GCA_009831015.1 Picea engelmannii | reverse complement strand
GACCTCTTTCCCTATAATTTGGTCAATATTTACCCTTTAGGGAATGGGCCTGTTGCTTGGCCTGAAAGGAAAGGAGCTAAGGTGGAATTGAAGGGGTCTAGAAAAAAAATGAAACCACATGGGTGGAGAAGGCATATAAACTAGGCCTCAAAAAACAATCAAAATGTGAGATATTTAGTAAGCTTTAATCGAAGGTTTGTGGGTCATTAAGAAAAGGAATTAATGTCATTATAAAAAGAGAGGGGAAATTTTGGGTATGTGTTATATTCTTTGCATGATTAGACGTAGTGTCAATGTTGCACCGAGCATGTGGGGGGGTTGTAGGGGTGGTGCTAGCCCCCCCTGTTAGGGGGGTTACAGGGGGGGAGACCCCACCTATCTGGGGGATTCACAAGGGGGAAAGATTCCCAATAAATGGGGTTTATGGGGTAGCACCCCCGAAAAAACATTTTTTGGGAATTTTTGCATTCGTTTTTAGTTTTTTTTTCGACACATGGTTTTCGTCGATGGTTTTCTAATTCTAGTTTACAAATAATTATGATTTTTGACTAATATAGGTCAACGTATTAGGGGTTTTGGATGCCACAAGATCCTACATATATATTGTATTGTAAACAATGAAGAGAAAATGATGAATAGAAGATTAGATATGTGGCTCTAAACAAGTTCTTTGTTTTCATGGTTTGGGTTTTCAGGGTAAAATATCTATGTAATATGGGTGTGTTCCATTGTATATTTTCTGTTTTTATTAAGAATCTATTTACATTAATTTATTGTACAAATTTAAAATCTACATTTGGTATTAGAGTTGTTATTGGGTTCAGGGGGATGCCTTTGTGGATAAGAATTTGTCTTAATTATGTGATAAACCTTTTTATAATGGGAGATTTGCGGTATCGATTGATCAAGTGAAAAGAAATGGAAAGCAATTAGAAAATAGAGATCGAGAAATTTAATGGGAAACGTTTTGAGTTGTGGAACCTCAATATGGAAGATCTTTTGGTGGACCAAGATTATTGAATCATTGTGGGTCCAGGTACTACACCTACAAGAAATTCAACATAAGACTGGAAAAAGTTGGATCGAAAGGCAAAGAGCAAAATCCATTTGAGTCTCTCAGATTCAGTGTTACTGAATGTATCAGGGGAAGCTATAGCCAAGGAAATATGGGATAAGTTATATTATTTGTATTAGTCAAATTCTCTGGTAAGAAAATCATTCTTGCAGAATAAGTTGTACAACCTAAGGATGAAAGATGGAGACTCGGTGATAGAGAATACGAACACCTCCAATATTGTGGTAAGTGATGCAGGAGCATCGCTCACTCATCAAGTTGTACAGTGCCAGCACCAAGATTTTGAAACGCCTTGAAACTGTTGCGCAAAACATTTATGTATTGATTTGATGAAGCGCACTTGTATATGTAAATGGACCTTGAGCGGATAAGCTCTCGTCCTTAGTAGATAGGAAGGCATTTAATAGTTTTAATGTTGTTAGATAGGAATTAATTGTAGATTTGATAGTTGTAGGATTCGAGAGGGAAACAGGATATAGACACCCTCCTTTGTACATTGTAACATGATTATTGAGAACAGAAGCAGGAAGAGAAGAGTAGGGCAGAGAACTTGTGGAGAACACCCATGTACAGATTGAGTTAATAGAAGAGAGTCTTTGATTCAACTTCATGGTTGGTGTTGTTTCTCTGTGTTGATGTTATGCTCATGAGTATTTGCTTTATGTTATGAATTTGTTGTTATATGTTGTGCATGTGATTTCATGGTTAATGTGAAGTCTGAGAGAATGAGTGAATGAGTTTCAATTGTTTCTCTAAGTAAACCAGAGAATTCCTACAAGGTGTGCAGTTGAATTTGTCTGCAAGTAGTGCGTGATTGCAGGGTTTACTTGGAGATAGCTTTTGTTCTCATCTCTGAAGTGCAGGATTTGGCATCGGAGTTGTGCAAGGTGTGCGCGGGCCAGGAGTAGACTCAGGGTTGCAATTCTGAGCTTAGGGAGTGGAAGATTTCTGCTGCAGGAGTGCGCAGAACTGAAGAGTTCAAATACTTGGTGTATTCGAAGCTTTGCCGCAAGGAGTGCGTGCAACAAATTCTCACAAAGTTATGAGAATCAAGGATAAGCTCAGGAGAGGTAGGCCTATAGTTCACCGAGGAGAATTACAGGATTTCTGTGGAGAGCTCGGGAGAAATTCCACCGATCATGAGTGGGTAAACAAGCTTTCACAGTGGGAGCGTTTGAATTCATTCTGCAGGAAACAGTCGAGGAGGATAGACGGCTGAAATCCCTAGAGAGATTTCGCGAGAACCCGAGGATCGTTGGATCTCGCCAAGGTGCACGAGGATTACTGTATAAGTAATTGACGTTCGAAGCTCAGGAGGAAGTAGCACCGTTGATCTGGGTTCATTAAGGTCGTTAGATCCACGCGTGCCATTGCATATCGGTATATCGCGAGTTGGAACACCAAGAGGTTGAAGTGGGAGTGGCGATATCGCGAGCTGTGATATCCCGAGAAAATCCTAATCATTGGTTGTGTAGGACACGCGTCAAAGGATCCCAAGGAATCGGGGTTCGGAGGATCCGGGTTCTCGACATCAAGAAACTCTTGCATCGTGGATTCGCGATCCGCGAAATCCCGAAGTGACGTAGTATTGTGGGACCACGGGGTTGAGTGGAGTACAGGTGGCGTTGGATCAGGATTCGAGGTTCAAAGATTTGGGATGACAGTGAATCGCGGCATCACATCGGTCAATTTCCCGAGAGGAAAATCCCCGACGGGGAGGAAGCATTGACCTTTGACCATCAGGGTTCGGGGTTTCAAGCTACACGAGTTTCATGATATTGCAAAACCCGATTTCCCGAGAAGACTGTTGGGGATTTTAGAGTGTCCTGTGGGTGACTAAAGGTCCCGATACGGGATCTGAGGAGCATTGTAGCTCTTCGGGCCTGAGTCGAAGAAGGTCCTGGTGGAAGTGGGTTGCCTAGGAGGGGTGACTGTGCCAGAGTGGTATCAGAGCCTGGAGTTGACTCTCTGTTTTCTGTAGCAGAGAAGGAGGAGAGAAGACACCATGCCACCGAGAAGAGAGAGATAGTCACTAGATCCCGAAGACAGGAAGGTGAGGAGAAGAGGTAGGCCGGCAGGGAATGCAGAAATGGAATGACAGATGCGAGATCTCCGAGCAAGGCTTGAGGAGATGGAGACAGCGTAGAGAAGCGGAGTCGGCGCTGGAGAGTTCAGCGATTCCGAGGTGGAAGAGGAAGCTGGACATGAAGAAGAAGTCACAGCAGAAGATGCTTCAACCGAGCGGCTGATCAAAGCCATTTCCAGGATGAGTTCCAAGACAAAAATGGATATTCCAACTTATGAAGGAAGCCTGGATGCAGAAGAGCTGCTGGATTGGATCCGAGCTCTTGACACCTACTTCGACTATGAGGATGTCGAAGAAGATAAAAAGGTAAGGCACGCTGTTACTAAATTGAAAGGACATGCGGCCTTATGGTGGGACGAGCTGCAGGAAGACAGGCGTTCCAAGGGAAAACTAAAGATTAAAAGTTGGGATAGGATGATTGCTAAGATGAAATCGAAGTTCATCCCCAGAGATTACCATATCACTCTGTTCAGGCGCATGCAGAACCTGAGACAAAAGTTAATGACGGTGAAAGAGTACACCGAGGAATTTTACAGATTGAATATCCGAGCAGGTCATCGGGAGAGCGATGATGAAAAGGTGGCAAGATACCTGAATGGCTTAAGGTATGACATTCAGGATGAATTGAGCATGGTTACCATCCGAACAGTAGAGGATGCGTACCAGATGGCTCTAAAAGCTGAGGAGAAGTTGAGCCGCAAGCAAGGTCAGCGAGGGCGAGGCAGAAGCTAGCCCAGAGGCAAAGAAGTTTCCCAAGAGAAATTCCAGAAACCCAAGGAGGAATGGAGAAAGCCTCAGGGTAAAGCTGAGAGAGGTGGAACCTCACAGCGAGGACAACCATAGGTTGAGCAGAGAAGACAGCAAATAGATCAGCAAAGTGATTATGTTGATGCAAACACTCTTCCTCGTACTAGAGGTCGAGGTAGAGGAAGAGGAGGAGTGATCACATGTTTTACATGTGGGAAGAATGGACACAAGTCATTTGAGTGTCCGAAGAAAAAGAAGGATACAGGGGAAGCTCACGTCACTGAGGTGCAGAGGCGTGATGTTGAAGGTGAATACAGCCGAAGTGGAAGATCGCTAGGAATACATAAAGTTATTTTGACACCTGAGGAAGAGGTGAAAGACACAACTCAGAGGAGTCGATTGTTCAGAACCACATGCAAGACCAAGGGCTGGAAATGCAAGGTCATTGTGGACAGCGGGAGCACTGACAATCTCGTTTCAACCGAGATGGTGGAGAAACTAGAGCTGGAGATGACAAAACACCCGAGTCCATACAAAGTATCATGGCTACAGAAAGGACACCAGGTAAGTGTTACGAAACAATGCTTGGTTGATTTCAGAATTGGTGAATATAGAGATAAAATTCTATGTGATGTCATTCCCATGGATGTCTGTCATGTATTATTGGGGAGACCATGGCAGTATGATAGAAATGTTGTTCATGACGAGAGGATGAACACCTACACTTTGGAGAAGGATGGGATGACACACAAATTTCTTCCGATAAAGGATAAGGAAGTAAAGCCGGAAGTAACCAGCACACTACTTCTCATGAGTGGGAAGGAGATTCTCACAGAGATGGAGAAGAAGGAAGATCCGCAATTCTTTGTGGTCAGGAAACCGAGAATTGTCCTGAATAGCACAAGAGTGGATGACTTGCCAGAGGAGATTCAGGAACTGCTAGGAGAGTTCGTTGATATCATCGTGGACGAACTACCTCATTCGTTGCCACCGATGAGGAGTGTGAGTCACCACATAGACCTCATACCCGGAGCAAGTTTGCCAAATAAAGCTGCATATAGACTGATGCCTCAGGAGAACAAGGAGGTCAAGAGATAGGTACAGGACTTCCTGGACAAAGGAGTGGTCAGGGAGAGATTGAGTCTGTGTGTTGTTCCAACAGTACTAAGTCCGAAGAAGGATGGAGGCTGGAGGATGTGTACAGACTCCAGAGCAATTAATAAAATCACCATCAGGTACAGATTTCCACTGCCACGAATGGATGATCTGATGGATTGCCTGAGTGGGGAAAATTATTTTTCGAAAATAGATCTCAAGAGCGGATACCATCAGATTCGCATGAGAGAGGGCGATGAATGGAAGACAGCGTTCAAGACAAACGAGGGTTTGTACGAATGGTTGGTCATGCTGTTTGGCTTGACGAATGCGCCAAGCACATTCATGAGGCTGATGAATGAAGTCCTCAAGGAATTCATTGGGAAGTTTGTGGTCGTGTACCTGGACGATATACTGATTTTCAGTAAGACCAAGGCTGAACATTTGCGACATTTGGCCACTGTAATGAGAATACTGCAGCAGGAGAAGTTGTTGATCAACATGAAGAAATGCTCCTTCATGAAGAGCGAGCTCATTTATTTGGGTTTTGTCATCTCAGCAAACGAGTTGAAAATGGATCCTGAAAAGGTGGAAGTAATCAGGAATTGGCCATCACCGAGAAATGTTTTCGAGGTGAGGAGTTTCCATGGACTGGCGAGTTTCTACAGAAAATTCATTAGAAATTTTAGTGGGATTAGCGCAACAATGATGGACACCGTGAAGAAACAACATAATTTTTTTCATTGGACAGCAGAGGCTGAGAGAAGCTTCAATCTGTTGAAGTGGAAGATTACAGAGCAACCAATTCTGGTGTTGCCTGATTTTCAGAAAACCTTCCAAGTGAAGTGTGACGTGAGTGGATATGCAGTTGGAGGGGTCTTAAGTCAGGATGACAGACCTGTTGCATATTTCAGTGAGAAGATGGATGACGCAAAGCTGAAATACTCCACATATGACAAGGAATTTTACGCCATCATACAGGCATTGAAGAAGTGGAGGCATTACTTGATACCCAAGGAATTTGTTTTGTACAGTGATAATCATGCATTGCAATTTGTAAGTCAACAGGAGAAGTTGAATCAGAAGCATGCAAAATGGGTAGAGTATATGCAGAATTTCACATTTGTGACTAAACACATTTCAGGGACTGCTAACAAAGTGGCAGATGCTTTGAGCAGGAAATGTTTGTTGCTGCAGGAGTTCAGAGTCAAGACGTTGGGCTTTGAAAATCTCAGAAATATGTATGTAGGTGATGCAGATTTTGCGGAGGCATACGAAGCGGCTGAGAATCCAGTTCTCAGGGATCGAAGCCCATGGATAGATTACATGATCCAGGATGGATTGTTGTTCAGGGGCAACCAGTTATGCATACCAAATTGCTCCATGAGGGAGAATTTGGTGAGGGAAAAGCACAGTGGAGGCTTGGCAGGTCATTTTGGACATGACAAAACATTCGCAAAGCTGAGCAAATCATATTTTTGGCCGGGCATGCGAGCCGATGTCAAAAGGTTTGTTGACAGGTGCCGAATTTGTCAACACTCGAAGGGCAGGAAGCAGAATGTCAGGTTTTATCAGCCATTACCCATACCCACGAGGCCATGGGAGGCGATCAACATGGATTTTATGTTGGGATTGTCGAGAACGCAAAGAGGGGTTGATTCCATATTTGTGGTGGTAGATAGGTTCTTGAAGATGGCACATTTTATTCTGTGTCAAAAGACCAGCGATGCGACCCACATCGCCAACTTGTTTTTCAAAGAGGTTGTCAGACTGCATGGATTGCCGAGAAGCATAGTCTCGGACAGGGATACCAAATTCATAGGTCATTTCTGGAGGACGCTATGGAAGAAGCTTGGGACTGACTTGGCATTTAGTTCAGCATACCATCCACAGACGGACCAACAGACCGAGGTGGTCAACAGGAGTCTGGGGGATTTGTTGAGAAGCCTGGTGATAGAGCACCATAGCAGCTGGGATAACATATTGCCACAGGCAGAGTTTGCTTACAATGACTCTGTAAACAGGAGCACAGGCAAAAGTCTGTTTCAGATTTTGTATGGGACGCAACCGAGAGGAGTTTCTGAGCTCAGGGAGTCAGAACAGGCTACGACTAACAGTGCTAGCGCAGAGCAGTTTGCTGAGGCGATGGAGGAACTTCACATGAAGGTGAAGCAGCGACTACAGATGTCGAATCAGGAGTACAAGCACAGAGACGATCAACGGAAGAGACAACTTCAATTCGAAGTTGGCGATCTGGTTCTAGCTCATCTGAGGAAAGAAAGGTTCCCAAGGGGAATATACAACAAGCTCAAGATGAAAAAGATTGGGCCATGCAAAATTCTGAGGAAATTTGGAGAAAATGCATATGAGATTGAGTTGCCGGATGGCATCGGGATATCTCCGATATTCAATGTTTCAGATTTATACCCATACAGGGTTGGAGAAGCAGATACTGGGACTAAGGAACCAGTGATCCAGTGGCAGAAGCAATTACCAGTTGCACAGAAGCCGCAGATGGAATGCATACTGGACAAACGAGCGGGAAAGAAGACCAGACGAAAGCAATATTTCGAATACCTGGTAAAATGGAAGAACCACCCAGTGGAGGATGCTAGATGGGAAACAGAAGCAGTTATCCAGAAACATGGACAGACCGTGCAGGAGCTCATGGACAGGAGCCCATGAAATCTTTCGAGCCCAGGAGTATGATGCAGGAGCATCGCTCACTCATCAAGCTGGACAGCGCCAGCACCAAGATTTTGAAACGCCTTGAAACTGTTGCGCAAAACATTTATGTATTGATTTGATGAAGTGCACTTGTATATGTAAATGGACCTTGAGCGGATAAGCTCTTGTCCTTAGTAGATAGGAAGGCATTTAATAGTTTTAATGTTGTTAGATAGGAATTAATTGTAGATTTGATAGTTGTAGGATTCGAGAGGGAAACGGGATATAGACACCCTCCTTTGTACATTGTAACATGATTATTGAGAATAGAAGCAGGAAGAGAAGAGCAGGGCAGAGAACTTGTGGAGAACACCCATGTACAGATTGAGTTAATAGAAGAGAGTCTTTGATTCAACTTCATGGTTGGTGTTGTTTCTCTGTGTTGATGTTATGCTCATGAGTATTTGCTTTCTGTTATGAATTTGCTGTTATATGTTGTGCATGTGATTTCATGGTTAATGTGAAGTCTGAGAGAATGAGTGAATGAGTTTCAATTGTTTCTCTAAGTAAACCAGAGAATTCCTGCAAGGTGTGCAGTTGAATTTGTCCGCAAGTAGTGCGTGATTGCAGGGTTTACTTGGAGATAGCTTTTGTTCTCATCTCTGAAGTGCAGGATTTGGCGTCGGAGCTATGCAAGGTGTGCGCAAGCCAGGAGTAGACTCAGGGTTGCGATTCTGAGCTTAGCGAGTGGAAGATTTATGTTGCAGGAGTGCGCAGAACTGAAGAGTTCAAATACTTGGTGTATTCGGAGCTTTGCCGCAAGGAGTGCGTGCAACAAATTCTCACAAAGTTCTGAGAAGCAAGGATAAGCTTAGGAGAGGTAGGCCTGTAGTTCACCGAGGAGAATTACAGGATTTCTGTGGAGAGCTCGGGAGAAATTCCACCGATCATGAGTGGGTAAACAAGCTTTCACGGTGGGAGCGTTTGAATTCATTCTGCAGGAAACAGTCGAGGAGGATAGACGGCTGAAATCACTAGAGAGATTTCGCGAGAACCCGAGGATCGTTGGATCTCACCAAGGTGCACAAGGATTACTGTATAAGTAATTGATGTTCGAAGATCAGGAGGAAGTAGCACCGTTGATCTGGGTTCATTAAGGTCATTAGATCCACGCGTGCCATCGCATATCAGTATATCGCCAGTTGGAACACCAAGAGGGTGAAGTGGGAGTGGCGATATCGCGAGCTGCGATATCCCGAGAAAATCCTAATCATTGGTTGTGTAGGACATGCGTCAAAGGATCCCAAGGAATCGGGGTTCGGAGGATCGGGTTTCTCGACATCAAGAAACTCTCGCATCATGGATTCGCGATCTGCGAAATCCCGAAGTGACGTAGTATTGTGGGACCACGGGTTTGAGTGGAGTACAGGTGGCGTTGGATCGGGATTCGGGGTTCGGAGATTTGGGATGACAGTGAATCACGACATCACATCGGCCGATTTCCCGAGAGGAAAATACCCGACGGGGAGGAAGCGTTGACCTTTGACCATCAGGTTTCGGGGTTTCGAGCTACACGAATTTCGTGATATTACGAAACCCGATTTCCCGAGAAGACTGTCGGCGATTTTAGAGTGTCCTGTGGGTGACTAAAGGTCCCGATACAGGATCTGAGGAGCATTGTATCTCTTCGGGCCTGAGTCAAAGAAGGTCCTAGTGGAAGCGGGTTGCCTAGGAGGGGTGACTGCACCAGTAAGTCAACTATTATTTGTTGATATTAATTTTTCTAATAAACACAAGTGTATCAGTTTATTCTGCTCTTCAACAGACTCATGGGATAGTCTGGTTGTGTCCATAGGTAGTAATACAAATTCTTCAAGTTTCTATGATGTGGTATCATCCTTGTTGTCAGAGGAGATGAGACAAAAGAGCATTAAAGGATAGAGCACATATGCATTATTTGCAAGCGGATGCTTCCAGGAAAGAAAGAGATGTAAGTCCTCAAGTGGGAGATCTAAATCTAAGGGTTGATCTAAACCTCCAAGAAATTTTGTAAATGTATGCTCGAGATGTGAAAAAAATGGAACTCTAAGAAGAAATGTGGATCCAAAAGTTTTGAGAGAGGGAAGCGATTTGATGATGCTCCTTCTATAGAAGAAAAAACCTCCTCGGATGGAGGGGATTTGTAGTTTTCTTCTTCAAGCACACATGAAAATCATGAGGCTTTTTTAGTTAACTCAGGCACATCTTTTCATATCACTCCTCACAGTGAGTGGTTCTATGAATATGAAAGGTATGATGGAGGTGATGTTTTCCAAGGTGATGAATCAATATCCAAAATCATAGGACGAGGAAAATTCAATTTCAAGATCATGGATAGAAGGATTAGAACACTCCCTAATGTTCTACACATCCCATGATTGGCAAAATGTTTTATTTATGTAAGCAAAATGGACGATGCAAGAGTAAAAATAGTGTTCAAGAATGAAACATGTAGGATGGTTGGAGGAGTAATGGTTTTGATGAAGGGAGTCCGGTTAGAACTCTATATAAGTTGTAGGGAATCAGTATTAGTGATGGGTGTAATAGTTCTATTCTTCCTTAGAATGGATTTGAAGAATAAAAAAATCATACATTGTCTGGAGAAAAGACTATGTTGTGGCATCAAAGAATGGGGCAGAAAGGAGAGAAGGGCCTTCGAGTAGTACATGGTAAAGGTATATTTGAAGGTATGTATAACTACTCTGTGGATTTTTATTTCTATTAGCATTGTGTAAATGGGAGGAAGAACTGGGTAATATTCCCCTCTAAGGATGTGTTTAGACCTATGTCAGTTCCATCATCGGGAAAATATGTGTACTATGTCTCATTTATATATGACTTCTCAAGGAATACATGGAGATATTTCCTTAGGAACAAATTTAAAGTCTTTAACAAATTTAAAGAGTTCAAGGCTCTTGTGAAGAATCAAACTGAGGAAAGAATTAATGTGTTGAGGATGGATAATGGTGGAGAGTTATACGAAAATTAATTCGAAGAAATTAGTAAAAAGTGTAGTATAGAAAGGAAGAATAATACTCCATATACACCTTATCAGAATTGATTTGCAAAAAGGATGAACATGACACTAATGGAAAAAAAAAGTGCATGTTCAATGGTGTCAAGTTAGGATATGATTTTTAGGCAGAGGTAGTGGGTACTATATGTTACCTAGTCAATCGAGCACCCTCATCAACACTGGATGAAAACACTCCACACGAGGTATGTACTAGTAAGAAACCCTCTCTCACACATCTCATGGTATTTGGATGTGATGCCTATGTTCATGTTCCAAAGGAAAACAAGAGTAACCTAGATAAAAATGATAGAAAATGTATCTTTATTGGGTATAAATATGGTTTGAAAGGTTATAATCTTTGGAACCCAAAAAATGAAAAGGCAGTGTATAGCCAAGATATGGTATTTAGAGAAATCCAAGATGTTCTCAAACATGAAGTCCTACAAAAGGAGGAAGAACATGAGAAAATAGAGTTTGAATTGAAGGAAAATGAATCATACTCTAGAGAAGAAAAAA
>ML799212.1:221230-239762 GCA_009831015.1 Picea engelmannii | reverse complement strand
TGAAATTTTAAAAAAGTTAAACAGAAAAAATAGATAAATTCACCATAAAATTCGACCATATATATGTATATATATATATATGAAACATGTGTATCTAAAATATGGATATATAAGTTTACATTTAGAGTTTTTAATGCATATATTAAATTTAAATAATAGTTATAAAGTTTATGATATATCTTTTAATATATTGATAGGGTTAACATTTAAAATATATCTAGTTGTGTTGTGACCCTCCTTCAAATTGTGTGCTTTATGTAACTCATTTGGACCTCATCTGGCCCATAAGTATGTCACCATAGTTAGATTTCAACTTGTGTCACCTGTGTTTGTTGTTCACCAGCGTATAACTGCATGGCAGAACACAAAAGTCAAGTTTTATGCTAGTGTGGGTTGAACCTTCAAAATCTATGCATCAAACCTACTACAGTGACACCTCTTTAATGGCGACCTTCTCCGTCATGTTGAATTTGCATAAATGTTCATTGAATTTTAACTTGGACTTTGAAATTTGCCTGAATTCGAGCTTCAAGGATAAAATCAGGTGAACCCACTACGTTGTATAAAACCAACATACTTTGCATTTAACCAATGATTTCAAGGTTTCCTTTCCTGAGAGGTTGGCTTTCTAGATTTGAAAATTTTACATGATCATCTACAATGCTTCAACATAGTATGCAATGCTTTTGTTGAGATTTGGGTACCTTGGAAAGTGGTCCCCTTGTCTCATATATATAATGATAGCTTTTGAATTCCTTCCATCAAGACTAGATAATTTTTTGCAGAGTAGATTTTCCACAATAAATACTTAAATCTCAAATCACGTTTTATAACTTTTTCCTTTATTTTTTAGAGATTCTCCAGTGTATAAATTCTCATATACAGGGTGACGAATACATCTAATTTTATTCCCCATTGAATGGAAACCTCAAATGAACTATTTCAAGCAATGCCGTCATGTTAAATCATAGCTGAGGTTGATATGTCATATAACCAGGTGCTTCATTTCTTATATTTCAAAGTCTTTACATCTCTCTGTATTTAACCTCACTTGATCA
The DNA here is from genome assembly GCA_009831015.1 of Picea engelmannii. Classification (NCBI taxonomy): domain Eukaryota; kingdom Viridiplantae; phylum Streptophyta; class Pinopsida; order Pinales; family Pinaceae; genus Picea; species Picea engelmannii. The sequence continues at coordinate 238,704 of ML799212.1, read as the reverse complement.
AAAGTTCTATGATCATGACTCATTCCCAAATCATGCGATATTCCTTCTTTGTGTGAAATCTGATATTTATATTTTCGGTATCACTGTATCTGGTAGATTTTGATATTTTGTTGTTGCTTCACATGTATTGGTTGCACAGGATGCTCCAAATAAAAGAGCAATCTATTCATCTAAAGCAGTGGGCGAACCTCCTTTATTCCTAGCATGTGCTGCATTTTTCGCTATCAAGGATGCCATTTTAGCAGCAAGGCAAGAGACAGGACATGGAGGTTGGTTTGTTCTTGACAGTCCAGCAACTCCAGAGAGGATTCGAATGGCTTGTGCAGACGAGTTTACACAGCCCTTTGCTAATTCAGAATTTCGTGCCAAACTGAGTGTATAAACATGACATTCTGTGTAATAGAAATTAAATACTCTCAAGTATTTCCACTGAATAGATATGCTATAAATTTTAGAGGATGTTTCTGAAATTTAACTTTGTTGGAAACAATCATTGTTTAAGTTGGGTTAGCATCCTCAAAAATGAAATGGAAGAGATGCATTTCATTTTTTCAAAACGGGTATGCATATTCCTTTTATTGAGTAGAGAATTTTTCTTTATTGTTGGTTGTTCACATGTTTTCTGATCGCTCCTACTAGTAATTACATGGTATTGTTTATGACATGCACTTGCATTCAGTTTCTTAGCAAGAAAAACTTGAGGATTGTTTTTCGATGTAATATATTATGTACTTGTTTAGAACTAAAAATGGTATGTTATAGAAGTGGGTTTGTTAGTATACACCATCCTTGATGTAAATCTATGCATCTAGTATAGAACTGCCAGATTGATGTTTATTATGGGAGTGTTGTATTGAATTGTGAATTTTTGTATAATACCAACAAATTTGTTTTCCATGGAAAATGTTTTTGGGGAAATCCTCCAAGCACTTCCACATATTCCATGAATGGCTCCTAGGATAAATGCTGCCAAAGTACATGTATTCCTAATTCAAGGGGACTCCTCCAAACTTGAACCCATGACCTCTAAGCTTTAGTCACCGGGTTTATGTTTGTGTTCGAATTTGATTGCAACGAAATTTTAAAAAAGTTCTACAACAAAAAAAATCGATAAAATTCACCATAAATTCACCCATATATATATATATATATATATGAAACATGTGTATCTAAAATATGGATATATAAGTTTACATTTAGAGGTTTTAATGCATATATTAAATTTGATTGATAGTTATAAAGTTCATGATATATCTTTTAATATATTGATAGGTTTAAAAATTAAAATCTATCTAGTTGTGTTGTGACCCTCCTTCAAATTGCGTGCTTCATGTAACTCATTTGGACCTCATCTGGCCCATAAGTACGTCACCATCGTTTGATTTCGACCTGTGTCACATGTGTTTGTCGTCCACCAGCGTATAACTGCATGGCAGAACACAAATTCAAAAGTTTTATGCTAGTGTAGGTTGAACCTTCAAAATCTATGCATCAAACCTACTACAGTGACGCCTCCTTAATGGCGACCTTCTCCGTCATGTCGAATTTGCATAAATGTTCATTGAATTTTAACTTGGACTTTGAAATTTACCTGAATTTGAGCTTCTAGGATAAACTTAGGTGAACCCACTAGGTTGTATAAAACCAACATACTTTGCATTTAACCAATGATTTCAAGGTTTCCTTTTTTGAGAGGTTGGCTTTCTAGATTTGAAAATTTTACTTGATCATATACAATGCTTCAACATAGTATGAAATTCTTTTGTTTAGATTTGAGTACCTTGGAAAGTGGTCGCTTTGTCTTATATATATAATGATAACTTTTGAATTCCTTCCAGCAAGACTAATAATCTTTTGCAAAGGGTAGATTTTCCACAATAAATACTTAAATCTCATATCATGTTTTATAGTTTTTTCCTTTAGTTTTTAGATATTCTCCGGTGTATAAATTCTCAAATACAGGGTGATGAATGCATCTAATTTTATTCCCCATTGAATGGAAACCTCAAATGAACTATTTCAAGCAACGACGCCATGCTAAATCATAGTAGAGGTAGATATGTCATATAACCATGTGCATCATTTCTTCGATTTCAAAGTCTTCACATCTCTATGTATTTAACCTCACTTGATCAAAAGTTCTTTGATCGTGACTCATTCCCAAATCATGCGATACTCCTTTGTGTGAAATCTCATATTTATATTTTCAGTATGACTGTACTTGGTAGATTTTCATATTTTTTTGTTGCTTCACATGTACTTGTTGGACAGGATGCTCCAAATCAAAGAACGATCTATTCATCTAAAGCAGTGGGTGAACCTCCTTTATTTCTAGCATGTACTGCATTTTTCGCTATCAAGGATGCCATTTTAGCAACAAGGCAGGAGACAGGACATGGAGGTTGGTTTGTTCTTGATAGTCCAGCAACTCCAATGAGGATTCGAATGGCTTTTGTGCATACGAGTTTACACAACCCTTTGCTAATTCAGAATTTCGTGCCAAACTGAGTTTATAAACATGGCATTATGTGTAATAGAAATCTACTACTCTCAAGTATTTCCACTGAATAGATATGCTATAAAATTTAGAGGATGTTTATGAAATTTAACTTTGTTGGAAACAATCATTGTTTAAGTTGGGTTAGCGTCCTCAAAAATGAAATGGAAGAGATGCATTTCTTTTTTTCAAAACGGGTATGCATATTCATTTTATTGAGTAGAGAATTTTTATTTATTGTTGGTAGTTTACATGTTTTTTTATGGCTCGTACCAGTAATGACATGGTATTGTTTATGACATGCACTTGCATTCAGTTTCTTAGCAAGAACAACTTGAGGAATGCTTTTCGATGCAATATATTATGAACTTGTTTAGAAATAAAAATGGTATGTTATAGAAGTGGGCTTGTTAGTATACACTATCCTTGATGTAAATCTATGCATCTATTATAGAACTTCCAGATTGATTGATGTTTATAATGGGGGTGTTGTATTCAATTGTGAATTTTGGTATAAAACCAACAAATTTATTTTCCATGGAAAATGTCTTCAGGGAAATCCTCCAAGCACTTCCTCATATTCCATGAATGGCTCCTAGGATAAATGCTTCCAAAGTACATGTATTCTTAATTCAAAGGGACTCCACCAAACTTGAACCCGTGACCTCTAAGCTTTAGTCATCGAGTTCATGTTTGTGTTCGAATTTGATTGCAACGAAAAATTTAAAAAGTTCAACAACAAAAAAAATCGATAAAATTCACCATAAAATTTGATCATATATATATATATATATATGAAACATGTGTATCTAAAAAATGGATGTATAAGTTTACATTTAGAGTTTTAAATGCATATATTAAATTTGAATAATAGTTATAAGTTTATGATATATCTTTTAATTTATTGAGAGGTTTAAAAATTAAAATCTATCTAGTTGTGTTGTGACCCTCCTTCAAATTGTGTGCTTTATGTAACTCATTTGGACCTCATTTGGACCATAAGTACATCACCATAGTTAGATTTCGACCTATGTCACCTGTGTTTGTCGTCCACCAGCGTGTTATTGCATGGTAGAACACAAAAGTCAAAAGTTTTATGCTAGTGTGGGTTGAACCTTCAAAATCTATGCATTAAACCTACTACAAGGACACCTCCTTAATGGTTACCTTCCCTGTCATGTCGAATTTGCATACATGTTCATTGAATATTAACTTGGACTTTGAAATTTGCTTGAATTTGAGCTTCAACGATAAAAATAGGTGAACCCACTAGGTTGTATAAAACCAACATACTTTGCATTGAACCAATGATTTCAAGGTTTCCTTTTTTGAGAGGTTAGCTTTCTAGATTTGAAACTTTTACATGATCATATACAATGCTTCAACATAGTATGCAATTCTTTTGTTTAGATTTGGGTACCTTGGAAAGTGGTCGCCTTGTCTCATATATATAATGAGTAACTTTTGAATTCCTTCTAGGAGGACTAGATAATCTTTTGTAGAGGGTAGATTTTCCACAATAAATACTTAAATCTCATATCATATTTTATAGCTTTTTTCCTTTAGTTTTTAGAGATTCTCCAGTGTATAAATTCTCAAACACAGGGTGATGAATACATCTAATTGTATTCCCCATTGAATGGAAGCCTCAAATGAATTATTTCAAGCAACGACGTCATGCTAAATCATAGTACAGGTAGATATGTCATATAATCATGTGCTTCATTTCTTAGATTTCAAAGTCTTCACATCTCTTTGTATTTAACATCACTTGATCAAAAGTTATTTGATCATGACTCATTTCCAAATCATGTGATATTCCTTCTTTGTGTTAAATCTCATATTTTTATTTTCGGTATCACTGTACTTGGTAGACTTTCATATTTTGTTGTTGCTTCACATGTACTTGTTGGACATGATGCTTCAAATCAAAGAGCGATCTATTCATCTAAGGTAGTGGGTGAAGCTCCTTTATTCCTAGCATGTGCTGCATTTTTCGCTATCAAGGATGCCATTTTAGGAGCAAGGCAGGAGACATGACATGGAGGTTGGTTTGTTCTTGACAATCCAACAACTCACGAGAGGATTCAAATGGCTTGTGCAGATGAGTTTACAAAGCCCTTTGCTAATTCAGAATTTTGTGTCAAACTGAGTGTATAAACATGGCATTATGTGTAATAGAAATCAAATACTCTCAAGTATTTCCAGTGAATAGATATGCTATAAATTTTAGAGGATGTTTCTGAAATTTAACTTTGTTGGAAACAATCATTGTTTAAGTTGGGTTAGCGTCCTCAAAATTGAAATGGAAGAGATGAATTTCATTTTTTTCAAAATGGGTATGCATATTCCTTTTATCGAGTAGAGAATTTTTCTTTATTGTTGGTTGTTCACATGTTTTTTGATGGCTCCTACTAGTAATGACATGGTATTGTTTATGACGTGCACTTGCATTCAGTTTCTTAGCAAGAACAACTCGAGGAATGTTTTTCGATGCAATATATTATGTACTTGTTTAGAAGTAAAAATGGCATGCTATAGAAGTGGTCTTGTTAGTATACACCATTGTCGATGTAAATCTATGCATCTAGTATAGAATTTCCAGATTGATGTTTATTATGGGCGTGTTGTATTGAATTGTGAATTTTGGGATAAAACCAACAAATTTGTTTTCCATGGCAAATGTCTTTAGGGAAATCCTCCAAGCACTTCCTCATATTCCACGAATGGCTCCTAGGATAAATGTTGCCAAAGTACATGCATTCCTAATTCAAAGGGACTCCACCAAAATTGAACCCATCACCTCTAAGCCTTAGTCATTGGGTTCATGTTTGTGTTCGAATTTGATTGCAACAAAATTTTTAAAAAGTTCAACAAACAAAAAATCGATAAAATTCACCATAAAATTCGACTATATATATATATATATATATATATATGAAACATGTGTATCTAAAATATGGATATATAAGTTTACATTTAGAGTTTTTAATGCATATATTAAATTTGATTAATAGTTATAAAGTTTATGATATATCATTGATAGCTTTAAAAATTAAAATCTATCTAGTTGTGTTGTGACCCTCCTTCAAATTGTGTGTTTTATGTAACTCATTTGGACCTCATTTGGCCCATAAGTACATCACCATCGTTAGATTTTGACATGTGTCACCGTGTTTGCCGTCCACTAGCGTATAACTACATGGCAGAACACAAAAGTATAAGTTTTATGCTAGTGTGGGTTGAACCTTCAAAATCTATGCATCAAACCTACTACAATGACACCTCCTTAATGGTGACCTTCTCCGTCATGTCGAATTTTTATAAATGTTCATCAATTTTAACTTGGACTTTGAAATTTGCCTGAACTCGAGCTTCAATGATAAAATTAGGTGAACCCACTACGTTGTATAAAACCAACATACTTTGTGTTTAACCAATGATTTCAAGGTTTCCTTTTCTGAGAGGTTGGCTTTCTAGATTTGAAAATTTTACATGATCATGTACAATGCGCCAACATAGTATGCAATGATTTTGTTGAGATTTGAGTACCTTGGAAAGTGGTCCCCTTGTGTCATATATTTTTTGAATTCCTTCCAGCAGGACTAGATAATCTTTTGCAGAGAGTAGATTTTCCACAATAAATACTTAAATCTCTTATCATGTTTTATAGCTTTTTCCTTTGGCTTTTAGAGATTCTCCAGTGTATAAATTCTCAAATGCAGGTTGACGAATGCATCTAATTTTATTCTACATTTAATGGAAACCTCAAATGAACTATTTCAAGAAATGATGTCATGCTAAATCATAGTAGAGGTAGATATGTCATATAACCAAGTGCTTCATTTCTTAGATTTCAAAGTCTTCCCATCTCTTTGTATTTAACCTCACTTGATCAAAAGTTCTCTGATCAGGAACCATTCCCAAATCGTGTGATATTACTTCTTTGTGTGAAATATGATATTTATATTTTCAGTATCACTGTACCTGGTAGATTTTGATATTTTGTTGTTGCTTTACATGTACTGGTTGGACATGATCATCCAAATCAAAGAGCAATCTATTTATCTAAAGCAGTGGGCGAACCTCCTTTATTTCTAGCATGTGTTGCATTTTTCTTTATCAAGGATGTCATTTTAGCAACAAGGAGACATGACATGGAGGTTGTTTTGTTCTTGACAATCCAACAAATCTAGAGAGGATTCGAATGGATTGTGTTGACGAGTTTACACAACCCTTTGCTAATTCATAATTTTGTGCCAAACTTAGTGTATGAACATGGCATTCTATGTAATAGAAATGAAATACTCTAAAGTATTTCCACTGAATAGATATGTTATAAATTTTAGAGGATGTTTTTGAAATTTAACTTTGTTGGAAACAACCATTGTTTAAGTTGGGTTAGCGTCCTAAAAAATGAAATGGAGATGCATTTCATTTTTTCAAAACGGGTATGCATATTCCTTTTATTGGGTAGAGAATTTTTCTTTATTGTTGGTTGTTCACATGTTTTTTGATGGCTCCTACTAGTAATGACATGGTATTGTTTATGACATGCACTTGCATTCAGTTTCTTAGCAAGACCAACTTGAGGAATGCTTTTTGATGCAATATATTATGTACTTGTTTAGAAGTAAAAATGGTATGTTATAGAAGTGGTCTTGTTAGTATACACCATCCTTTATGTAAATATATGCATCTAGTATAGAACCGTCAAATTGATGTGTATTATGGGGGTCTTGTATTGAATTGTGAACTTTGGTATAAAACCAACAAATTTGTTTTCCATGGAAAATGTCTTGGGGAAATCCTCCAAGCACTTCCTCATATTCCATGAATGGCTCCTAGGATGAATATTTCCAAAGTACATGTATTGCTAATTCAAAGGGACTCCACCAAACGTGAACTCATTGTTGATATTATGGTAGCTGCGAGAGGTATTAACCTCCATTTGTGACCTTTGACGAGATTAGAATATTCTGGAAGCAAGAAAAGACTTGGATATGACCTTAGAAGAGAACTCGACTAAAGAAAATATTATATATTAAGTATTTAGAACCCAAAAATTGAAGTCGGCCCAGACAGCCTGGCAAAAGCAGTATAAATATAGGACGTCAGTCTTCATTTGAGACAGATCTCTCAGAATTGCAAAAATCCACTTGTGCACACTGCAGAAGTCCAGTAGTGCGCAAGTTTGGGGAGCAGCTGCTGCCGCAGTTCTGCAATTTGCATTTTCGGTTTTTATGGGTTGGACTCTCTAATCAGTTTTGGTTATCTTTTCTTGGTGCATTAGACTTGGTTGGCTATTGGTTTGCTACCAGAATTCTTCTCTCGGTCAAGGTCAAGGTGCTCGGGGTGGCATTAGTGCCTATGGTTGGGTGATAATATTGCTATATTGTCTATGGTTAAACGAGCACACCCACTTTACTAATAGGTTATGGGCCCACACCTCCTTCATTCTGTCTAACCACTAGAAGGAAGCTAATCCATAAGGTTATCAATCTCATTGAAGAATTGTCGCCGAGGTTTCTAGCAGGTGCAGTTACCGAAGCATTGTCGCTAGGGTTACTAGCAGGTGTAGTTGCAGAAAAACTAAAACTCTTGCCTAACACCTTATGATGGAATACCTTACTCAAGGAGAAGATTTCCCATTGCACCTCAGTCTAGCGAACCTCTTGGCACTCTCCGAAGGAATAAACGTCAAGATTGAGATTTTGGGTCAAATCTTGACCAGTTATAAGTCAACAAAAATCATGAATGAAAAGACGAATCATCTACACTACTCAGCGCTCACAGGAACTCTTGAAGATGACATGTGGATAATTGACAGTGGAGCTTCTAGGCATATGACAAGAGACCAAGCAAAACTCTACAATCTAAATGAAAAGAAGACATCGTACAAGGTAGAACTCGGAGACAAAAAAACTTACTCAGTCGAAGGAATTGGTCAAGCCTCTGTCAAATTGAAAACAAGTAACAATGATCATTTGAGCAATGTCTTATATGTACCTAGTTTAGAAAAGAATCTTGTATCCATATCTTTCCCAGAAGACAAAGGAAACAAAATAGCCTTTGTAGATGGAAAAGTATTATCTTGGCCTAGAGACTCCATCATAGAGAATGCTAGAGTTATTGGAGCCCGTGAAGGAATACTATACAGACTACTAAATGAAATGATGAAGCCCTTGTACATGATGAAGTCAATCCCAATGAACTTTGGCATAGAAGGTATGCTCATATCTACTATCAAGCATTACCCTTCCTCAAAAATATGGTTGAAGTAATACCAAAACTATAGTCTACACGGGAAGTAATTTGCAAAGGATGTGCTCTTGGTAAGAATGTTAAGAAACCATTCTCAAGTGGCAATAATAGATCTAAGGAAATCCTATATCTAATACATTCAGATGTTTGTGGTCCGATGCCAGTCAAAACTCTAGGAGGTTCTCTTTACTATGTAATCTTCATAGATGATTACTCAAGAAATACTTGGTTATATCTCTTGAAAACAAAGGACAAAGTTTTCAACAAGTTTCAAGAATTCAAAGCAGAGATAGAGAACCTCTCAAACAAGAAAATCAAGACCTTGAGAACAGATAATGGAGGAGAATATACATCCAATGATTTTGTCACCTTTTGTAAATCGGCCGGGGTTAGGAGGGAGATAATTGTTCCTCATAATCCTCAACAAAATGGTGTAGCAGAAAGGAAGAATAGATCTATTGAAGAAACTGTGAAGGCACTATTGAACGATCAAGTTTTATCTATGTCTCTGTGGGGAGAAGCAGCCATGACAACAATATATGTTCATAATAGAAGTCCTCACCGCATATTGAAGGATATGACTCCAGAAGAAGCCTTCTCAGGAAAGAAACCTAATGTGGAACACTTAAGAATCTTTGGATGCCCTGTTTACTTTCACATCCCCAAGGATAGAAGGAAGAAATTAGAACCCTCGGGAAAGAAGGGCATATTTGTGGGATATAATGAATCATCCAAGGCCTATAGAATCTGTATCCCAGAACAACATAAGGTTGAAGTCAGCAAAGACATAACCTTCAATGAAAATATGGCTTTTAGGAAATCCATAGAAGAAACTATAGAAGAAGAAGAGTATCAAGAGCTTAATGAAGAAAGCACATGTCTTCCAGAAATTTAGAATGAAGAAACAAAACAACTTGATCATCCGATGAAAACATGTGAAACTATTGAATCAGACACCGTACCCAAAACCAAGAAATGTCCAGCTTGGCTTGAAGCTACCCTACAAGAAGCAAAAAGACTCAAAGCCCCAAGTGGCACCTTCAGAAAAAACAAAAAGCCCAAGTGATTCTCCAGCTATGTAGCATGTATGAAAAAGATTCTAAATGAAGAACCCACCACATTTGAAGAGTAAACTTAGAAGAAACAAAGCCATGACAGAAGAACACCAGTCCATCATGAAAAATGATGTATGGGAAATTGTGCCTAGACCTAAAGAAAAATCAGTAGTAACTTCAAAATGGGTCTATAAGATTAAACATGCAGCAGACGGAAGCGTGGACGAATATAAAGCAAGGTTCATAGCTAGAGGGTTCTCCTAGAAGGAGGGAGAAGACTATGGTGAGACAATTTCTCCTGTTGCCAGATATACTTCTATTAGAGCCATTATGTCTCTTGTTGCTTCCATTGGATGGAGTTTACATCAGATGGATGTAAAAACATCTTTCCTCAATGGATCAATAGAAGAAGAAGTATACATTGAACAACCTCAAGGATTTGAGGTACACTCCAGAGACACTCATGTTTGTAGACTAAAGAAAACTTTATATGGACTTAAGCAAGCTCCAAGAGCTTGGTATGCCATAATAGAAAACTACTTAATAAGACTTGGTTTCTCCAAGAGTCATGTAGATCCAAATATTTACTACAAAGTCGTGAACAATGCACCTATGATTCTACTGCTATATGTCGACGATTTATTCTTGATAGGTGAAGAATCTCTCATCATCCAGTGTAAAAAGGAACTAGCCTTTGAGTTCAATATGAAAAATCTTGGTTTCATGCATTATTACTTGGGACTAGAAGTATGGAATAAGCGTGTTGAAGTATTCCTTGGACAAGGAAAGTATGCAGTGAAGATTCTTCAAAAGTTTGGAATGATGGATTGCAAATCCATGGAAACTCCTATGACCATGGATATAAAAAAAGTAAGAGACTCGGATTCTGATCCAGTAGACTCGTTCCTATATCGAAAATTGATTGGGTCATTGATGTATTTAGTAAACACTCGACCAGATATTTTCTTTGCCGTAAACCCACTAAGTCAGTTCTAGGTGGAACCCAGACATGATCATTGGATAGATGCAAAGCATGTTCTAAGATATATTTGTGGGACACTAAACTATGGTTTAATATATACCTCATCCAGCGATATATAACTTCATGGAGTCATAGATTCAGATTAGGCAGGAAGTGCAGAAGACAGAAGGAGTACTTTAAGGATGTGTTTCAACTTGGGATCCACTATGATATCTTGGGGCAGCAGGAAACATAAATCTGTCGCACTTAGCAAAACAGAAGAAGAATATATCACAACATGTGAAGCATGTACAGAAGCAGTATGGCTGAGAAAGCTAATTTCTGGATTATTTGATCAGGTTCCAGATTCGACCATAATATACTGTGACAATCAGAGTTGTATAAGGCTATCAGAACACCCAGTGTTTCATGAATGGTCGAAACCCATTGACATCAAATACTACTTTATTTGAGATAAAGTCCAGGAAGGAGAAGTAAAGCTCTAGTATATCCCCAAAAATGAGAAGACATCAGATATATTGACAAAGCCTCTGTCTAGAATAATTTTTTCATACCTACTAGACAAGTTGGGGATCGTGGAAATAACTCACTTAGCTGAAAGGGAAGAGATGGCTCTCCAGGTTGGGAGGGAGCACTGATATATCATTGATTTATGGACAATCATTTTCCAGCTTGGAAAATGGTCCAGGATGGGCAGTTCCTTTCCAGTTCGGAAAGTGGTTTGATATTTCTGATGGAGAGGCATTTTCCAGTTCGGAAAATGGTCCAGATCAAATGATCATTTTCGTAATGAAAATGGTTCAATAGATTGTTGATGTACCATAGAAAATGATTCCCCTTGTGGCTAGTGTGGGGGAATGGTCTAGGATAGTCTTTCTTCTTGGAAGTCACTCTCAATAGTGGTCAAGAAGAATGGTCTGCCTCGTCGGGTAGTCATTCTTTCGAAGTTCACAGTTGTGCGCGGTTTCAAAGAATGGTCCGTTTTGGAGGTTGGTGCAGGACATTCATTTCCTTAGGAAATGGTTTGAAAAGTCATTCCCTAGGGAAGACTCATTCTCTCAAGGCTTCACTTTGTTTAGTGCCATAGGAATGGACCATTTAGGTGAATGGTCTAAGTTCAAAAATCAAGGACAAACTTTCCCTAGGGCAGACTCATTCTCTCCAGGTTGCACTTTGTTCAATGTCAGAAGAATGGTTCAGTTAGGTGAATGGTCTAGGATAAAAAATTAGGACAATTATTATTCTATACTTGAGAAGAATAGTCCAGATAGCTCATGGTTGATGCTTTACTTTCTGAGGGCAGATGCTCTTCCATATCTCACAAGATGTGAGTGGAAGAATGGCTCATATGAATCAGTTTATATCATGATATTTTTTATGTGTGGGATGATCAGATGATATGATTTCTATGGAGACTGTATGTCTCTAGACAATAGATGTATGCTACTGTGGTGGATGTGTTCCACTGATTGTGACTATGTATCATTGATTAAGTAGCCGTGTGCTACTTGGTGTGGTTTTGTAGCATTGGATAGTAGTTATGTACTACTATGGATAGACACAATTGTGTTCTATCAAGATGACATTTTGTTGATTATCATGAAGATTATCTAGTTGAATAATGATGACGGTGCTCGTGATTCAATCATGAGATAGCCTATGTGGCTATAATGATGCTACTGGTTGAATGGTTTGTTTGTGCTCAAGACCATTACCTGTTATACCTCCCTAGCTATGAGGGAGTGTTGATATTATGGTAGCTGCAGGAGGTATTAACCTCCATTTGTGACCTTTGACGAGATTAGAATATTATGAAAGCAAGAAAAGACTTGGATATAACCCTAGAAGAGAAGTTGGCTAAAGAAAATATTATATATTAAGTATTTAGCACCCAGAAAGAGAAGTTGGCCTAGACATCTTGGAAAAATAAGTATAAATATATGACTCCTGTCTTCATTTGAGCCATATCTCTCATAATTGCAGAAATCCACTTGTGCACACTGCAAAAGTCCAGTAGTGCGCAAGTCTGGGGAGCAGTTGCTGCCACAATTCTGCAATCTGCATTTTCGGTTTTTCTGGGTTGGAATCTCTGATCAGTTTTGGTTATCTTTTCTTGGTGCATTAGCCTTGGTTGGATATTAGTTTTCTATCGGAATTCTTCTCTCGATCAAGGTTATATTTGGGTGACAATATTGTTATATTTTCTATGGTTAAACGAGCAAATCCACTTTACTAACACCCATGACCTTTGAGATTTAGTCATCGGGTTCATGTTTGTGCTCGAATTTGATTGCAATGAAATTTAAAAAAAGTTCAACAAAAAATCGATAAAATTCACCATAAAGTTCGAATTTATGGTCGAGGGTCACAATTCGACCATTAAGGTAATGTTTGTGCTTTATGTAACTCATTTGGACCTTATCTAGCCCATAATTATGTCATCATCATTAGATTTTGACTTGTGTCACCTGTGTTTGTTGTCGACCAGTGTAAAATGGCATGGAAGAACAAAAAAGTAAATTTTTTTATGCTAGTGTGGGTTGAACCTTCAAAATCTATGCATCAAACCTACTAAAATGACACCTCGTTAATGGTGACCTTCTTCGTCATGTAAAATTTGCATAAATGTTCAATGAATTTTCACTTGGACTTTGAAATTTGCCTGAATTCGAGCTTCAAGGATAAATTAGGTGAATCCACTAGGTTGTATAAAACCAACATACTTTGCATTTAACCAATGATTTCAAGGTTTCCTTTTCTGAGAGGTTGGCTTTCTAGATTTGAAAATTTTACATGATCATTTGCAATGCTTCAACATAGTATGCAATGCATTTGTTGAGATTTGAGTAATATATAAGTATAACTTTTGAATTCCTTCCAACAAGACTACATAATCTTTTGCAGAGGGTAGATTTTCCACAATAAATACTTAAATCTCTTATCATGTTTTATAGCTTTTTCTTTAGCTTTTAGAGATTCTCCAATGTATAAATTCTCAAATACAGGGTGACAAATGCATCTAATTTTATTCCCCATTGAATGGAAAGCTCAAATGAACTATTTTAAGCAACGATGTCATGCTAAATCACAACAGAGGTAGATATGTCATATAACGAGGTGCTTAATTTCTTAGATTTCAAAGTCTTCCCATCTCTCTGCATTTAACCTCACTTGATCAAAAGTTCTCTAATCATGAATCATTCCCAAATCATGCGATATTCATTCTTAGTGTGAAATCTGATATTTATATTTTCGATATCACTGTACCTGGTAGATTTTGATATTTTGTTGTTGCTTCACATGTATTGATTGGACATGATTCTCCAAATCAAAGAGCGATCTATTTAGCTAAAGAAGTGGGCGAACCTCCTTTATTCCTAGCATGTGTTGCATTTTTCTCTATCAAGGATGACATTTTTGCAGCAAGGAAGGAGACATGACATGGAGGTTTTTTTGTTCTTGACAGTCCAATAACTCTAGAGAGGATTTGAATGGCTTGTGCAGATGGGTTTACACAGCCCTTTGCTAATTCATAAATTCATGCCAAACTTAGTGTATAAACATGGCATTCTGTGTAATAAAAATAAAATACTCTAAAGTATTTCCACTGAATAGATATGCTATAAATTTTAGAGGATGTTTCTGAAACTCAACTTTGTTGGAAACAATCATTGTTTAAGTTGGGTTAGCATCCTCAAAAATGAAATGGAAGAGATGCATTTCATTTTTTCAAAATGGGTATGCATATTCCTTTTATCGAGTAGAGAATTTTTCTTTATTGATGGTTGTTCACATGTTTTTTTGATGGATCCTACTAGTAATGACATGGTATTGTTTATGACATGCACTTGCATTCAATTTCTTAGCAAGAACAACTTGAGGAATGCTTTTCGATGCAATATATTATGTACTTGTTTAGAAGTAAAAATGGTATGTTATAGAAGTGGGCTTGTTAGTATACACCATCCTTGATGTAAATCTATGCATCTAGTATGGAACTTCCAGATTGATGTTTATTATGGGGGTGTTGTATTGAATTGTGAATTTTGGTATAATACCAACAAATTTGTTTTCCATGGAAAATGTATTTAGGGAAATCCTCCAAGCACTTCCTCATATTCCATGAATGGATCCTAGGATAAATGTTTCCAAAGTACATGTATTCCTAATTCAAAGTACTCCACCAAACGTGAACCCATCATCTCTAAGCCTTAGTCACTGGGTTCATGTTTGTGTTCGAATTTGATTGCAACAGAAATTTTAAAAAGTTCAACAAACAAAAAATCGATAAAATTCACCATGAAATTCGACCATATATATATATATGAAACATGTGTATCTAAAATATGGATATATAAGTTTACATTTAGATTTTTTAATGCATATATTAATTTGAATAATAGTTATAAAGTTTATGATATATATTTTAATATATTGATTGGTTTAAAAATTAAAATCTATCTAGTTGTGTTGTGACCCTCCTTTAAATTGTGTTCTTTATGTAACTCATTTGGACCTCATCTGGCCCATAAGTATATCACCATTGTTAGATTTTGACCTATGTCACCTGTGTTTGTCTTCCACCAGTGTATAACTACATGGCATAACACAAAATTAAATTTTTTATGCTAGTGTGGGTTGAACCTTCAAAATATATGCATCAAACCTTCTACACTGACACCTCCTTAATGACGACCTTCTCCGTCATGTCGAATTTGCATAAATGTTCATTGAAATTTAACTTGGACTTTGAAATTTCCCTGAATTCGAGCTTCAATGATAAAATTAGGTGAACCCACTAGGTTGTATAAAACCAACATACTTTGCATTTAACGAATGATTTCAAGGTTTCCTTTTCTGAGAGGTTGGATTTCTAGATTTGAAAATTTTACATGATCATCTACAATGCTTCAGCGTAGTATGCAATGCTTTTGTTGAGATTTGGGTACCTTGGAAAGTGGCCCCCTTGTCTCATATATATAATGATAACTTTTGAATTCCTTCTAGCAGGACTAGATAATCTTTTGCAGAGGGTAGATTTTCCACAATAAATACTTAAATCTCTTATCATGTTTTATATATTTTTCCTTTAACTTTTAGAGATTCTCCTATGTATAAATTCTCAAATATAGGGTCACGAATGCATCTAATTTTATTCGCCATTTAATGGAAACCTCAAATGAATTATTTCAAGCAATGATGCCATGCTAAATCATAGCAGAGGTAGATATGTCATATAACGAGGTGCTTCATTTCTTATATTTTAAAGTCTTCCCATCTCTCTGTATTTAACCTCACTTGATCAAAATTTCTCTGATCATGAATCATTCCCAAATCATGCGATATTCCTTCTTTGTGTGAAATAAGATATTTATCTTTTTGGTATCATTGTACCAGGTAGATTTTGATATTTTGTTGTTGCTTCACATGTACTGGTTGGACATCATGCTCCAAATCAAAGAGCCATCTATTCATCTAAAGCAGCGAGAGAACCTCCTTTATTCCTAGCATGTGGTACATTTTTTCGCTATCAAGGATGTCATTTTAGCAGCAAGGAAGGAGACATGACATGGAGGTTGTTTTGTTCTTGACAGTCCAACAACTCTAGAGAGGATTTGAATGGCTTGTGCAGACGAGTTTACACAACCCTTTGCTAATTCATACTTTCATTCCAAACTTAGTGTATAAACATGGCATTATGTGTAATAAAAATCAAATACTCTAAAGTATTTCCACTGAATAGATATGCTATAAATTTTAGAGGATGTTTCTGAAATTTAACTCTGTTGGAAACAATCATTGTTTAAGTTGGGTTAGCATCCTCAAAAATGAAATGGAAGAGATGCATTTCATTTTTTCAAAATGGGTATGCATATTCCTTTTATCGAGTAGAGAATTTTTCTTTATTGTTGGTTGTTCACATGTTTTTTTTTATGGCTCCTACTAGTAATGACATAGTATTATTTATGACATGCACTTGCATTTAGTTTCTTAGCAAGAACAACTTGAGGAATGCTTTTCGACGCAATATATTATGTACTTGTTTAGAAGTAAAAATGGTATGTTATAGAAGTGGGATTGTTAGTATTCACCATCCCTTATGTAAATCTATGCATCTAACATAGAAATGCCAAATTGATGTGTATTATGGGGGTGTTGTATTAAATTGTGAATTTTGGTATAATACCAACAATTTTTTTTTCCATGGAAAATGTCTTTGGGGAAATCCTCCAAGCACTTCCTCATATTCCATGAATGGCTCCTAGGATAAATGTTGTTGTTATCACTGAAATTTCGTTCGCACATGGTTACAAGAACTCAACATTGTCAAGCAGTGATGAAGTCATCCATGGACCTGAATTAATACCACAACATTCAAAAAAGGTCAAAAAACAATACAAAGTAGTGAAAAATTGAAGAGCACTATGCATACATTGGGCGCGCGTGCATGCGCGAAACAGGAATGCCAAAATCGCGCACAGGCACACGATGCATGATTGTTATCGCAAAAAGCCGCGCACCTGCTAAACGATGCATTTATGAGAGTGGTCGGCCTCCCACCCACTTATGGTTCATCTCCTAAGCCGATTTGACCCTCAAATCTAGACTGGATCCGACTGGTGGTCTGGTCAAAGACCTAGGAATGCCCTAAATGGCCTCTTTTCACACTACAAAG
>ML799212.1:175528-221130 GCA_009831015.1 Picea engelmannii | reverse complement strand
CTTCCAATCAAGTATGCGTCATATCATCTAACAGAACTCACACAGAGGATACCCTTCCTCCTACAGAGGCTTCTGTCATATCTGACGTCCCACTCCTCATAGAAACCCCTCCTCCAGAACCTCCTGGACACTCGTCAACCTCGCCAGTCCACGATTCCACCTCTCCCCAAGGACATGTTCCAGTTTGGGAGACAGTTCCCCAAGCCATCACTCAAATTCCCTTCTTTTACCCTCCACTAGGTATCGAAGCTTTTCAGGTAGCCGCCACGCTCACACTACCTAATATGGTGTTAGAAATCCCAGTTTGGTATTTACACCCACCAGAGATGGTCCCTCGACCATCCCTTCCACCCCAAAAAGAAGGAATCCCCATGACGATTCCCATTCTTACTCCAACCACACCCCCACTCGCTAACCCTCCTGCCACAGCTGGGGGCAGGAGAAAGAAGAAGGAGCCCACCGCTCCACTTCCTCCATGCATCCCACCACCTTGCACACTATGTGAAAAAGAGGGCCACCAAACCAACAACTGTCCGTCGCTACCAGAATTACGGAATTTGATCCCACTCAATCACACTCCCCCAACACCTGCCACTACTGCTAGTCCCGTCACTACCCCCCCCTTCTAGTAGTAAAGGGTTGAGGACCAAATACGCTTGTGCTATATGTTTAGAGTATGGCCATTATACCCATCATTTCCTAGCCCTACCCCTCTTTCGGTAGACATTAGCCACAGTACACCAGACCTTCCAGAACAACCCCAGTCCTACGACATCCTCCTCAACAAATATCACTGACATCCGCTATGTCACCACTTCAGTCAATGTACGTATGAGACGCCCTTTCTCTCTCTGCGATTCATTAGTTCATTTTACATACCAGTGTCCTATGATCCTTGAATACAGACAACGTCAATTGACCCTGCTTCACCGACCCGTAGAGGCGATAATTGACATTACCTCGTCACTAGAGGATCTTCATGTCATTTCTCCCGAACCCGAGGCCCTCCCAACGCCTCCATGGTTCTTAGAGGACCTATCCGAGGATTCACCCCCCAACCCCCCCGACTCTCCTGCTCCTTCCCCTATGGACACTCTCCACCCAACCACAACGGGTTCAGTACTTCAATATATGGTTTATGTCGAGTGAACCCTCACCATCTCGGAACAATGTTCCCCTTGCTTCTTCACCAGGGGGCGACCGCACAACCACCATCATCGATGTCACTTATCATGACCCCTTGTATTCCCGTCACTTCCAATGCGACAAAGAAATACTCGAAGAGTTAAACCACCTAGACTCTCCCTGGGATGCGCTACACCATCGCGCACTCTTCTCTCCACGGGAAGCCTCCATGCCTCCTAACCAAAACCCCATTTACACGGTCGAAACCAAGGATTTTATCCCATCAGGGCTTATCGACTGGTTCAAAAATCCCATCCCTGCCCCTGATGCTTTTGAAGAAGGCAACATGGCCAACATTTCCCCCACCATTAAAATTGACATTTCCATTAAAAATGACATCGTCGAAGAAATCACCATTGGAGCTGCTTGCACTCCTCAGGAAATCACCGCATATAAAGCCCTCTTCCAGGAATATAGGGATATTTCCGCCTGTTCATACACGAAAATGTCTGGCCTCGACCCCTCTATTGTCGAACATCGCATCGACACCTGGCCCGACATTACACCAGTTCGCCAAAAACATCGACCGCTACACCCATCCAAAGTCACGGCTATCAAAGACGAAATTGACAAGTTACACATTGTCGGGTTCATTTACCCCATCGCCTATACCTCATGGGTTTCCAACCCTGTACCCGTTAACAAAAAACAGGGCACTATCCACGTTTTCACAGAATTTCGCGATCTCAATCACGCATGTCCCAAAGACAACTTTCCAATGCCTTTCATCGATCAAATTATCAACGACTGCTCCGGCCACGAGGCTCTCTCCTTTATGGACGGATTCTCTGGTTATAATCAAATTCAAATTCACCCCACCGATCAGTATAAAACCGCATTTACTACCCCTTGGGGTACTTTTGCATATTGTGTCATGCCTTTTGGCTTAAATAATACCGGCGCAACTTTCCAGCGGGCTATGACATACATCTTTCACGATCTGGCAAATATCATCCTCGCCTACTTGGACGACCTCACAGCTCGATCCAAGAAACACACCCAACATCTCGATGATTTACGAATCATCTTTCAACGGTGTCGTCAGTACAACATCCGCTTGAATCCTCTCAAGTGTGTGTTCTGTGTCATCGCAGGGCGCCTCCTTGGTTTTATTGTTTCCCAAAGCGGTATTACCGTGGACCCCCTCAAAGTCCAAGCTATCACCGAAATTCCACCTCCCCGGAATTTACGACAACTTCAGAGTCTACAGGGCAAAGCTAACTTTCTTAGACGCTTTGTCCCAGATTACGACATACGCGCACACGGTTTCCTTCACTTACTACGTCACGACATCCCATTTCACTGGGACGACCATGCCCAATAGTCATTTGATGATCTTAAAACAACACTTTCAAATGCACCTTTAATTAGTGCACCTGACTACAATCGCGACTATATCCTCTACGTATCAGCATCAGCTGTATCAGTAGCCGGCGTCCTCGTCCAGCTAGGTGATGACAATCATGAGCATGTCATTTATTACGTTAGTAAAAACCTCTTAGGGCCACCCTTGAAGTATAAACACAAAGAGAAACTTGCTCTTGCAGTCGTTCTCGGAGTCCAAAAACTGCGCCACTACATTCTGCTTCACACAACAAAGGTCGTTGCAGATTCCAACCCTATGCAGTACTTGCTCAGTCGTCGGAAATTTAACGATAAATTTGCTCGATGGATCGTTATCCTTCAGGAGTACGACCTCGAGTTCTCAACACCTAAGAGTAAGAAGGCCCTTGTTCTTGCCGAACTTGTCACGACCCTCCCCTCTGCAACCACTAGTACCCTCGTCAATACCGACTTTCCCGATGAACATCTCTTTTACATCACTTCGGATGACCCTTGGTACGGAGACCTCCTCGTCTATCTCCGCACTCAAAAATTCGGTAACCACCTTTCACGAGATGATTGTTGTCGTATTCGCCATCAGGCCCCCTGCTACCACCTCATCAGAGACATCCTATACCAGCAGGGCGTCGACACCATTCTTCGTTGATGCCTGACTATTGACGAGGCTGATACAGTCTTAAACGACTGCCACAATGGCACATGTGGGGGCCACCTTTCGGGTATATCCACTGCTCAAAAGATTATCCGAGCTGGTTACTTTTGGCCTACCTTATTTCATGATTGCATTCATGCCATGAAACGATGTGAGCAATGTTAGCTCTACGCCAATAAAGCCTAAGCTTCCCCCAATCTTCTTCACCCTGTCATTACTGTCGGCCCTTTTTGTAAATGGGGCATAGAATTTATGACTTGTAATCCCCCCTCCAGCAATGGTCACAAATACATCATTGTCGTTGTTGATTACTTCACCAAATGGGTAGAAGCTATGCCAACTTTCAACAACACCGCTGACACTGCAACGCGTTGTTTCTTTAACCACGTCATATCTCGCTTTGGAGTACCCCTCCAACTCATTTCCGATCATGGGAAACACTTCGAGAATGAGATCTTCGTCGAACTCTCATCTCGGTTAGGCTTCTCTCACGAGTTTGCCTCACCATATTATCCTCAGTCTAACGGACAGGTCGAAGCAGTTAACAAAGTCCTCAAGACCATGTTACAGCGCACAGTTAATAAACATAAAACCAATTGGCATCATATGTTATTTTCTACGCTATGGGCTTACCGAACGAATGTGAAAACTTCCACTGGTCTTACACCATTTCATTTGGTCCATGGGGTTGAGGCCACTCTTCCCATCGAGTGCAAAATTCCCACCTTACGCACCGCAATTGAGCTATTACCCGACATTGCTCCAATAGAGCAGCGCTTGCTGAACTTGGAGTCTCTGGATGAAGATCGTCGATCTTCCTTATAGAACAACGAGGCAGCTAAAAAACGATCCAAGGCTACCTTTGATCGCCATGTCAACCTTCGCTCATTCCGCGAAGGCGACCTCGTCCTGGCTTACGATATCGCTCATGATACCTTTGGCCATGGAAAATTCGAGTCACTCTGGCATGGCCCATACATCATTCAACATTGCCTCACCAAAGGCGCATATATTATGGCCTCTCCCGAGGGCCTCTCTCTCAAAAAACCCGTCAACGGGTTGTACTTAAAGAAATTTTACGCTTAAACGTAGTCATTCTACTTTAGGTTATTTTCTTTCATAGCGTTTTTAATCTTTTTTTCCTCCCTCACGTCTAAACTATCCTTTGTGCTATTGACAGATGCTTCCTCCACCAGCCTACCACATTGGTTACGCCGACGGTGCCAGCCATTGGACACAAAATCTCGCTTCGGCTGCTTGGGCTCTCTACACCCCCTCACATGAAATGTTCCATTCGAGCGGTATATGTTTTGGTTCAACAACCAACAACCAAACTGAATACACTGTTGTCATTGGCCTCCTGGCCGACGCCCAACATCATCRTATTCGTCACCTTAGTGTATTCCTCGACTCTCAACKAGTCGTACTCCAGCTCAACAATGTGTACCRTGTCCGTGATCCTTGCCTCTTTCGCAAATACCTGCAGGTTAGGTTTTTATCTCGCCATTTTGATTCCATTACATTTACACATATTCCAAGACAGTTGAAYCAAATTACAAATAACCTAGCTAATATTGTGTTAGATTGGCATATATCACATCAAKCTAGACATACATAAACATATAACACAAACCTGTCACAACATATATATATAGAATAGACGTCATCAAAACATTAACCAAAAATATGTAAACACCACATAGATCTCAAAAATGTATACTCATGTATATATAAAGGTCCACAGTGCCATCCRAATGTTTACATACAAAAAATACAAGTATCCACAGGCCAATGCAGCACCTCGGTACAAAATGGGCTCACCAGCCTATATACAAATATATATATATATATATACATCAATGCCTAAAAGCACCACTCACGGTGCCTCTAGAGCACCACCGCCTGATCCTCCCTCAGGTGGTGGCARCCCACTGCCTCCTGCCCTAGGAGGTGGTGGTCCCCCCCCTACYGGCCCCTCCTACCCCAGCGGCAGTCGTTCGGTCGTCAACGCAGCAGCCACTGCTGCTCGTCGTACTATGGCCTGCCATGGTGGTGGCACCCCCACACACTTCTCCAGGAAAGCCTCRTCCTGGATGCGAGACCATATGCCCTCAGGCACCTCCTGTAACACCGTCTCCAGACGATAGCGTATGTCCTCAAAATCCGCTYYGACCGYCGTCGGAGGAGCATGTGATGGCCTAGCACCAGGGTCATCAAACCGACGCCTCCTCGCTGCCCTCTCTAGCTCAGCTRGTTGCACCGCGGTGTCCTCACGCCGACATCTCTCTCCYYGCGACGGTCTTTCCGAYGCTCTCTGCAACTCCACCTYGCGCCCGCGAGGTGCCACATCTACACATGCAAACAAACACCAGATAGTATCAACATCTATATCATATACATAAGGCATGCTATCTCAAAAAACACAAAACATACATATCAACATCATCAAATCAACATACCTCGGTGGTCAAAAACCTCCCCTGGAGGTAGCACCATGTCTGGATCATCCCGAAAGTCAACCCYGGCATAGGGGTACCGTAGTATCACCTGCGGCATCTKCTGCCATACCTGTGTCGCCTCTGCAGTGAAGAAGTGGCCACCCTCACCACCACCATGGCGAAGCAACACGGTCGACCACCACCTTAGTCGTGGCTCTCGCACCCCAGGCGCACCCAATAGAATCCTAGGGCGCAAYATCAACACCCTCTCCARAAATCARTCCACCAGGATGGACYCGAAGGAAAAATCCCCCGTATCCGTGGACYGASAGTGGTCCAACTGCCCCACCATYCTCGCGTGTAGTGTAAGCCCCTAGGCGAACTGCTYGTCGGCCAACACTCTCCCCATCACCAACAACTGGTCCCCATTGATCYGATGGGTCRCCAGTGACCCATATACTCTCAYAATCATCGCTGCTATACAACAATGCRCCAKGGCATCTATCGACCCAATGCTCACACCCATCTTGGACATAAAGTTCTGACCTGAACAGTATCTGCGGCCAACGGTCRCTAGGTTCAGATCCCTCGGTAGCGMTGGCTCCGCYGGTAGGGGCACACCCCAAAACGGGAGCCCAGTCAAGAAGTACACGTCSTCCACCGCAGTGAAGGGGATCTRCTCTCCTCACACAAGGAAGCAATGCAGCTCTGGACTCCACATCTAGATCAGGAACTGCAGGAGATACTCCTGCACCCATATCAACGGGCACTCAAAGAACTTTAGCAACCCACGGGCTGCCAAACTCGCTCGCACACCTGGCTCCTCAATAGCCACGACGTCTCGTAGCTGGGACCAATATCGCTCTCGCCAACCCACTGGCATCATGCAAACTGTCCACCTACAACCACAATAAAGAGTCTTATATCAGCCCATGAGACCATCAACAACATCACAAAGATCAATTTTACACCCATCAACTTTGCCTCTAAAGCACGACTGTTTCAACCCACAGGCGCGCACACATGTGCGCCTGTTCACTACACAGGCACGCACGTATGCACACCTATTAGCTTCAAAGGCGCGCTCTCAGGCGCGCCTTGTTACCTACATAAGCGTGCTCTCAGGCGCGCCTGTTACCTACACATGCGCGCACTGGTGCGCGCCTGTCCACGTCACAGCTACGCACAAATGCGCAGCTGTACAACTGACAGGCGCGCACATAGTGTGCGCCTTTAATTCCATCACCAGTGCCCCCATGCATGTCTATCCGGTGGGCAGGCGGGAATGTGTGCACGCCTACTTTTGGATCGCCCGTGCACGTGGGGCCCACACCAACAAAATCCCTCTGTACGACCCTCCGTACAACCCCTGCCCAAAAAAAGAAATCCTATTTCTATGCAGGATGATCAGACCACTAACCTGACGCTCACTAATCGCCAATCGGATACCTCGTCCTCTATGAATCTCCAAATATCCTCTGAAAATTGCTCGTCCAGTCACTATCGCCGCAGGTACAAATGAGGTGGCAATGTGGGCCCTACAACTATATATAGGCCTTTTTTCCAAACTTCCACTCACCATTCCGGGAACCCATGGTGTCCATTTCTCGATCTGTCTTCAGCCACGGGATCAACATCTCGTCATCTACATCATAGCAGTCCCTGGGCCTTTTTTCATCCTGAGCCCCGGGGTGCCATTTTTCATACCCTGGTCAGGTACGCATGCGCATATTCACGCTTATCAAATACATACTCATATCTTCGATTCTCTTCATATATTGTTCACGTTGGGTATTTGGTTTTCATGTGTGTAGGTACTTGATCATCATACATCGACACAACCCCTTCAGGTATATACTCAGCACTAGCATGTAGTCTTTCCCTTTGTATCTCACTTACATTTCCAGTCACACCCTATGATATTTGCCTCTAGGATCCCCATTCCCGGCTCTGCAGTACCCACACCTCCATTTGCATCTTCGGTACTGTCACCTGGTAGCATTCTTCCCCACATGAGTTGTCCCATTCATAGCACCTTGTGGCACTTCTGACACTCATGTTGTTTTTCAAAACCCTTTAGGGATGGGAGTCCTGATAGTCTTTCATCATGTCGCGAATCAACCACATACTCCTTCTCCTCATTTTTCTAGCTTTCCCATACGGACTCCCAGATTATCTCTTCACGGTTCTATTTTTTTGACTGCACCTCCGCAGTATCATGAACCCTACATTTCATCCACAATCAGTTTTCCCATCAACAAATCTCCCTTCATTTCACCTACCTCATACAGAAACTCACCAATGGGGTCCCCACCCTTCATCAGTTTTCCAAGAAAATTATGCCCTACATTGGCCACCCATATCACACTGGGGCACCTGTTTCTGTATTTGTACATTTCTCCCCAATTATTCATTATTTATTATACAAACGCCTTTATTTCCAGTCGTTACATTACCTTTTTTGTCGTCACCTTTGGCGACCTGCTTCCCTCTTTTTGGCCAGCCGTAACCCATGTCACCCTTGGTTGGAGAACTACTTATCATCTTCCCTTGTCGGCATCGTCCATATCTTCAGAGTACCCCACAGATCACTTACCTATACCCTCTGAATTTGTTAACCTTGTCCCGCCTTTGGCACAACTTATCCCCAGTCTTGTCGTCCCCCTGACACTCGACCTCATTGAACGGTTGCGACCACTTTGTATCTCACACATACTCCAACCAAGGGCAGTCTTGAGTCTTCCCACATCTTGACTTCGTCCATGTACCTCCTCCACTTCCTCACCTCACCTAGTAGATTTCACGAAGCCATTTGCTTCTGGGAGTTACATCCCCCTTTTTTGTCGACATCAACACAGTTTCCAGAAGGGCAACAGTATCTTGATTCTCATTATCCACTCAATGAGAGATATCGGATGACACATGGTGAAACACCATTGCTCCCTGCTGTTGTTGACCCCCATAACATTCGACGCCAACACTTTCTCATGTTACGGTGGGTCTTACTTTGCGACTATTGCAGTTAGTTCTTTTATTTTTCGAAGACCTCTGAACTTGGCAGGGCTATCAATGCCCACATAATCTCTACTACTTATTACCGCGATCATTGCCTACTATTCAGAGCATGTTCATTTACAGAATTGTCTTTTGCCTTTATCACAACCGCCCTTGATGGCGCTGTAGTTGTCTACACCAACACTTCAGTCATCTTTTTTCAGAGTTACATGACACGAGCATGGGGCATGCCCACCTCATTTGTACACAGTTTTCTATTTTACACACCTCATGGAAGGTCGGGTCCTAACAGTTCCTTTTTCCCTCCAACGGATCACTCTGGACGATCCCACTGTTTCTCTCTCTTACAACAACATTCTTAGTAGAAGAAACATTGATGGATTTCGGCTATACATATGCTCCTAACCTCATCCATCAGGGGGCATCTGTTATCACTGAAATTTCGTCTGCACATGGTTACAAGAACTCAACATCATCAAGCAGTGATGAAATCATCCATGGACCTGAATTAATACCATAGCATTCAAAAAAGGTCAAAAAACTATACAAAGTAGTGAAAAATTGAAGAGCGCTATGCAGACATTGGGCGCGCGCACATGCGCGAAACAAGAACGCCAAAATCGCGCAGAGGCGCATGATGCGCGACTGTTATCGCAAAAATCCGTGCACCTGCTAAACGACGCATTTATGAGAGTGGTCGGCCTCCCACCCACTTATGGTTCAGCTCCCAAGCCGATTTGACCCTCAAATCTGGACTGGATCCGATTGGTGGGCTGGTCAAAGACCTAGGAATGCCCTAAATGGCCTTTTTTCATACTACAAAGAAGTTAAACAATAACCCAAAGCAATGCTATAAAAATCCATGGATGCACCTCATTTTTTCAAGGAATTCAAAGTAATGTTATGCTATCTCTATTGTCTTGAGGACTCCATCCTTGTCAAGAGCATATTGGCACCATTACATTGGACAATCCACCTCATCCATTGAGTGGATTTGTAAAGAGTTCTTTCATCATCATTTTCCATTTTTCTTTGTTGTAAGAAGAGCTAGCTAGTGCGGGTCCAAGAGCCCTCCCTTGGAGGAAGAAGGGACTCATAGTCCCCTTTCTTCTTGTTTCTTTGTTTCACTAATAGATCAGCCTCAACATTGGTGACATGGGTCTTATGGTTCTTTTTGTTTCTATGTCCCTATGCTCATGAATTTAGTTGTTATTCCATTTCTTAGTTTAATTCTTAGTTGTAGTCTTTTATTTTCTTTCCCTAACTCTTTTCCTTGCAGCTGTCCTGCTCAGCAGACCCAACTGAGCTTGCAAACACCTCTATTTTGCTCACCAAGGTGACGAAAGAGGCGCAACAGTTGCCAAAGTACATTTACTACTAATTCAAAGGGACTCCACCAAACTTGAACGCATGACCTCTAAGCTTTAGTCACTGGGTTCATATTTGTGTTCGAATTTGATTGCAATGAAATTTAAAAAAACGGTTCAACAAAACAAAATCGATAAACTTCACCATAAAATTTGACCATATATATATATGAAACATGTATATCTAAAATATGGATATATAAGTTTACATTTAGGGTTTTTAATGCATATGTTAAATTTGAATAATAGTTATCAATTTTATGATATATCTTTTAATATATTGATAGGTTTAAAAATTAAAATCTATCTAGTTGTGTTGTGACCCTCGTTCAAATTTTGTGCTTTGTGTAACTCATTTGGAACTCATATGGGCCATAAGTATGTCACCATCATTAGATTTCGACCCGTGTCACCTGTGTTTGTCTTCCACCAGCATATAATTGCATGGCAGAATACAAAAGTCAAAATTTTTATGCTAGCATGAGTTGAACCTTCAAAATATATGCATCAAACCTGCTATAGTGACGCCTCCTTAATGGAGAACTTCTTTGTCATGTCAAATTTGCATAAATTTTCATTGAATTTTAACTTGGACTTTGAAATTTTCCCGAATTTGAGCATTAATGATAAAATTAGGTGAACACACCTTCTTGTAGATCTCCTATGTTCCAGATCTCCAGCCCAGTTTGCATCCACAAATCCATGTATGTACAACACTTTTTCCAATCTTGGTCTTCCTTGGTAGCACAATCCATAGATATTAGTGCCATGAAAATACCTCAAAACCCTTTTTACTGTTATCCAATGCTCCTTCCCTGGTTTTGACATATACCTCCTCAAAAATCCCACTCCCTATGCAATGTCCGGTCTAGTACAGACCATTGCATGCATCAAACTACCAACTTCACTCACATATGGAACATGAGACATGTCCTCCTCCTCTTCTGATGTCTTGGGACATTGATCCACATATAACTTTACACCAACATGAATAGGGACCTTGAACGGTTTACATTCTTGCATATTAAACCTCTACAATATTGTCTCGACATATTTTCCATGATTTAACCAGAGTTTCCTCTTTTCCCAATCTCTTTTAATTTCCATGCTCAAAATGAAATTTTCAACACCAAGATCCTTCATGTCAAATTTAGAGGACAATTGAGTTTTCACATCCTAGATAATCTCCTTGTTGTTTCCTATCAACAACATATCATCCACATACAAGACCAAATAAATAAAATTATCACCAATTAATTTAAAATACACACAATGATCCTCTTTTCTTCTTGTGAAGCCAAGTCCCAACATATAAGTATCAAATTTTTGATACCACATCCTTGGTGATTGTTTTAAACCATACAAAGACTTTTTCAGCTTACATACCAACTCCTTCTTTCCCTTCACAAAAAAACCTTATGGCTATTTCATATAGATTTCTTCTTTGAAATCCCCATGTAGGAATGTTGTATTCACATCCATCTGTTCTAATTGAAAATAAAACGCAACAACAACATATAAAAAAAATATAATAGAAGTTAACTTGGAAACACAAGAAAAAATATCACCAAAATCAATTCCCTCAACCTGGGAATAACCCTTTTCTACTAAGCGAGCTTTGTATTTCTCCACTTTTCCTTCTACATTCATCTTCTTTTTAAATACCCATTTGTTTCCAATGGGATTTATTCTAGTCGAAAAATCCACTATATCCCAATCCTCAGTGTTATTAAAGGCTTCCATTTCCTCATCCATGGCCTTTTTCCAGAGTCTTCCATCCTTTGAATCCATTGCCTCCATGACAGTTCTAGGATAATCATCATTAATAGACAAATCAAAATTTGAACAGAAATCATATGGAGTATACCTTTATGGTAGCCTTTTTTCTCAAACCAATCTCCTCAATACTAGAGTATGAGGATATTCTTCTTCTGATTCTTGTTCTTCTATAGAGTCCGATTCATCATCCTTTAAATCAAACTCTATTTACTCTGGTTCTTCCTTACTTGGTAGGACTTCCTGTTTAAAAACATCCTTCATTTCTCTAAATACCACATCTCGGCTATACACAACCTTCTTAGTTTATGAGTTCCAAAGATTATAACCTTTGAGACCATCTTTATACCCAATAAATATACACTTTTCAACCTTGTTATCTAGCTTACTCTTGGTTTCCTTTGGAACATGAACATAGGCCTCACAACCAAATACCTTGAGATGTGTGAGAGAAGGTTTCTTACCAGTCCGTACCTTTTGTGGAGTCTTTTCATCCAATGTCGATGAGGGAGATCTGTTGACCAAGTAACATGCAATAACCACTTCCTCTGCCCAGAATTCTTTCCCTAACCCGTCACCATTGTTTTAGAAAAACAGGATCGTGGAGCAATAAAATAAAAACAAGTACGGAAATAAAACACATCAGATACATAATACAATAGAGACATAGATATACATGGTTCACCTAGTGTGGGCTACGTCCACCAGAGAAATTTACAGGTCCTTCCTTTTTATTATCCAACAAATGAATGGATACAACCTACATTACACTTGTTGTAAGTTCCTGTTCTTTCTCTCACAGTCTCCTCTAACATAATACAATATTCACAATGACACATAACCGCATACAATTCCCTCATAAAAGAGGGTTTCTTTCTAGGGAAAAAAACCCTAACATAACTTCTATTGTCATATATGTGACCTTATAATGAACGATCTAGATTTACTATGAAATTAAAATATACATTTACAAGGCAATTTTTCCTTCAGGGGATTTTCCCCCGAACCCCCAGCCAGGGGTATAAGCCCCCTTGCAACCCCCCTGCATGGAGGGGTGTATAGTATTCATGGGGTATAAACACAACTGAAAACAAAGACCTATGAAACAAGAATATAATCAAGCTCCACAACCAACACACTGAGCATGCACCTTGATTTTTCCATCAACGTCATGTTCATCCTTTCTGCAACTCCATTCCGCTGAGGTGTATATGGAGTAGTCTTATTCCTTACTATGCCACACTTCTTACAAAATTCTTCAAATTCATTCTCGCAGAATTCTCATCCATTATCTTTCCTCAACATCTTAATTATTTTCTTTGTTTGATTCTCAACAAGAGCCATAAACTCTTTAAACCTGTCAAAGACTTCAGATTTCTTCATGAGGAAATATATCCAAGTATTCCTCGAGAAGTCATCTATAAATGAGACATAGTAGATTGATTTTCCCAATGATGGAACTCGCACAGGTCCAAACACATCACTATGAAATAGATGTAAAATTCCTTCTGCCCTCATTACACCAGAGGGGAATCTTACCCGATTCTACTTCCCATATACACAATGTTCACAGAAATCAAAATCCATAGAGAAGTTAGACATACCTTCAACCATACCTTTACCATGTAGTAGTCGAAGACACTTCTCTCTGATATGCCTGAGTCTTTGATGCCACACCATAACCTTTTCTCCAAAGACTGTAGGAGTTCTTTCTTCTTCAACTCCAATATCAGGAACAATGGAACTATTACACACATCACTAATAGTTCTTCCTTGCAGCTTATACAAAGTTCCAAACCAAACTCCCTTCAACAACATCATTGCTCCTTGAACCATCCTATAGGTTTCCTTTTCAAATATTGTTTTTACCCTTGCATCGTCCATTTTGCTTAAATAAATCAAATTTATGGCCAATCTTGGGATGTGTAGAACACTAGGTAGTGTTTTAATACTTCCATCTATGAGCCTCAACTTGACTTTTCCTCGACCTATGATTCTATTTTTCGAGTCATCACTTACGAAAACATTACCTCCATCATACCTTTCATATTCACAGAACCACACCATGTGGGGAGTCATATGAAAGGATGCACCTAATTCAACCAACCATGCCTCATGATCTTCATGTGTGCTTGAAGAATCCAAGTACATATCCCCTCCTTCTTCCTTGGAGGTATTTTCTTCTATAGAAGGAGATTCTTTAGATCCCTTCTTTTTCTCAAATTTGAATCTACACTAATTCTTGTAGTGCCCTTGTTTTCCACATATCCAACATACCTTTATAAACTTTCTAGGAGACTTAGATCTTCCCTTATACTTAGATATACCACTTTAGGACTTATATCTATTTCTTTCATGGGAGCTTCCTCTTTCAAATAATGCATATGTGCTCTGTCCTTCCATGTTCTTCCGTCTCATTTCCTCGGAAAACAAGGATGAGACCACTTCATCAAAATTCAAGTTAGTCGTATTACTACCTATGGACACAACCAGACTATCCCACAAGTCTGGTAAAGAGCACAATAAACTAATACACTTATCTTTATCTGAAATTTTAATCTCAATAGATACTAACTAACTTACCACAACATTAAAGGCATTCAAATTCTCTTCCACCGAGTCTCCATCTCTCATCCTTAGGTTATACAAATTCTTTCTCAGGAATAGTTTATTTACTAGGAACCTAGATTGATACAACTTCCCTAACTTATCTCATAAATCCTTGGTTGTATCTTCCTCTCACACATTCAGTAATATTGAATCTAAGAGACATAGTCGGATTGTGCGCTTCGCCTTCCGATCCAACTTTTTCCAGTAAATTGTTGAATTTCTTGTAGGTGTAGTACTTGGATCCACCATGATCCACTGATCTTTGTCCACCAACAAATATTCCATCTTGAGCTTCCACAGATCAAAATTTTTCCCATTAAACTTCTTGATCTCCATTTTTTAATTGCTCGCCAATTCTCTTCACTTGAAGAATCAATACCACAAATATCCCACAATAACAAGGCTTATCACAATCCTGAGCCAAACCCTTGACAACAAAGGCATCCCCCTGAAGCCAACAAAGATCTGATACCAAATATAGATTTTGACCTTGTACAATATTTTATTGCAAAAATATTTTTAGTAAAAGAACATAAAAGATACAATGGAAAATACAAACATTACACAAATATTTTTCCTCTAGAAACCTAAACCAGGAAAACCAACATATTATATATTCATTCATTGTGACACATTGTTTACAATACTATATACACATAGGAGCCAACGACATCCAAAACCCTAACCCAATGATATGGATTAGTCAAGAACCCTAATTCCTTAACCAAAAATAGAAAACAATCGACAAAAACCATGTGCCAAAAAACCTCCCAACAATGGACACAAAAATCGAGGCAACACGAAAAAATGAGGAAAAATGTGACTCATTTCTCGAGGCAAATTTTTTTTATCGGGGGCACTGCCCCTACAACCCCCGAAGAGGGGGCCTGTAATCCCCCTCAAACCCCCCTGCACGCCCGATGCAACGTAGTAGACATTATAGCTAGTCATGCACAAAATATAACACATACTCAATAATGGGTATCCATGTCAGTGGCAGGATTGAGGGTGGAGGGTAGGCTAGCAGGTGTTGGAAACTGGTCTCCTTTGAAGGCCATAATTCTTTTGATATTAGAGGAACTAGAGTTATGGGACATTGTATTTGTCTCAATGGTTCTTCCACTTGTTACAGATCCTTTGTTGGTGGCAGAGTTCAAAACGAGGAATATCAAGGAAAAGAGAACTATCCTTGATAAGTTAAAAGAACATATCATACCTCATGTGTCTGATAAGGCGTTTTCTTATGAGATGTGGGACTCATTATGAAAACTTTATCAGAGTTCTAACCAGAACAAATTGATGGTGTTTCAAGAGAAGTTGTGGAGCATCAAAATGATCAAGGTTGAGTCAGTCACTTCATACTTCTCGATATTCACTCAGAATCGTGATGAGTTGGCGGATGTTGGAGAGATTGTGGATCCCATGGTGTTGGTGAGGATAGCCTTAAATGGAGTCTCCAAACCTTGGGAGAATTTTGTGCGAGGAATTGTGGCCAGAGAGACTATGCCTAGTTGGGAGAGGCTCTGGGATGACTTCATGCAGGAGGAGTTGAGGCATGGCTCCACATATACTAGTCAATAGCAGAGTGTTGGAGATGGTGCTCTTTCTCTAATTTTTTCAAAAGGAAAGAATAATACCAGATAGTGTCCCAAAGGAGGGGCCATGAAGTAGCAATCGAGAGGAGGAGATCATAAGAAGAACAAGAGAAAAGTGAAATGCTTTTATTGTAGCGAGATGGGGAACTATGTTGGACAATGTCCCAAGAAGAAGAAGACGAAATAGGGTGGCACTGCAACGACAATAGAGGAGGAGTTCATTGCTCAGTTTGAGAGGGAGTGTGCTCTCATAGATTGTTGTTTGACAGTTGAGACACCATCCAATAGTTGGTTTGTAGACAGAGTTGAGGAGGTCCCATAGAGTTTTATATACCTGAACCAATATATACTTTATAAATAACGAAAAATCTCAATAAGAATATGCAAAACCATTCACTGAACAAAAGAATGTAGAGAAAACCCTTGAGGTAGGGTAACACCATACAATGTGTCCTATTATGGAAGGGATCCTCTCCTGTTCACTTTCCTCTTCAATGGGGAATCCTACTATTGAGATATTTTTCCAAATACAATACTTCTCTTCACGCCCCATTGCATTGCTTGAACCCCTTTATATAGTACACTGTATTTAGGGGTGACTGATCCACCTGGGACAACTTCAGTTTCAGAGTTTATGAGTATACAAACAGTTGGTGCAGGTCAGGCTTTAGGGCCATAGACTACTGATCAAATATCTATGCATGAGACTCAAAGACATGAGGAGACTACTCAACCAGAGGTTACTTCAGGGAAGAGGAAATCAAGATGGTTTCAGGAGACCCTGAAGGAGGAAAAGGAGTAGGTTGGAGAGCCTCATAGGTTGATGAGAGAGAGCAGAGAACCATAGAGGTTTGGGTCCCACTTGGATATGGAGATGAGTATATCATAGTCAAAATCCAAATTTGATTATCAAGTTACAACCATACTCACTGAGTTTTTACCAGTAGTCAAGATTGTCCACTTCAGGGACAATATTGGAGGGGTGAGTGACACTTTCCTCTGTAGTTGAGATTTGGGTACCTTGGAAAGTGGTCCCCTTGTGTTTATGAGTCTCTAAACACAATGGGGGGGAATTATTACCCTCACACTTTACTATATGTTATAATTTCACTTTGACTTTATTCACTTAAGTCATAAAGTGAAATTAGTCACTTAAGTATAAGGTGACATTTAATTCACTTGAGTAAAGTGAATTAGAGAACATAAATAAAACTATGAAAACTTAAGTCAAAGTGGGTTTCCAAATGAGATTTATGAGATGTAATCTCATTCATTGATTAGACTTGAGAGAATTGGGTGAGGAGAAGAGAAGTGAGAAGAGAGGGTTTGAAGGAGAAAACTAGGGTGTATTTTTTCATGGAGGGTGCAAGGTAGTTTAGAGATGCTTTCATCGAGGTTGTGAATGTGAGCTACATGGGGGGCGCACCTTGAGAGTAGGGGCACAAATCTAGAAGGAGGAAAATCTTCATGAAGCTTGGGTGCATATTGTGAAGGGAGGCAAAAGGCTTGATGCAAGGCTTTTAGAGGGTTCACCAAGGTTGTGAGAAGGAAATCTTGGTAGAAGAGGTGCTTTGTATAGGAGAATCACACCCAAAGAGAGGGGGTGCAAGTGTTGAGGTTTGATACATGTGGGGTGCACTCGCTCAAGGGATTCATCAAAGGTCACAAGGAATTTTCAAGGGAGGCACATTCTACAAGTGGGAAAATGAAAGAAGCAAAGGAAAAGTCAAGGATTAACAAAGAGAGGAGGGAACACCAAGGCAAAGGGTGCCTTTGTTCTAAGGCTAGCAGGAAACAAGTTTTAAGGAACTCCATTGCAATCTTGAGGATAATCTAGGATTGTATCAGGTTGCTTGTGTATTTACTTGTTGTAGCATTTGATTTGATATATATATATATATATATATATATCATATCTCTCTTACTAGTTTTCCTAATGGGGGTTTTTCCAGGGTCATGTTGACCAAAAACACTTGTGTACATTTGTCATGGTTTTCTTAGTAATTTCATCTATGTTAGTTGTTAAAGATCCTAGAGGTTATTTGATTTTTTGAGCTATATGAATAACTTTTATGGCAGCCTAAAACATATTTTAACCCATGCAAAGAGAGACTCAAAAGGGCATCAAATCACAAGACTAAAGGTAGATTTTCTAGGAAGAATTATCAAACTGTGTGACTATCCCAAAAAAGTGAGAAAACAATTTGGTAACCTTGATTTTAGTGTCCAACAATAGGTCAAAGGATAGACTTGTGTTGGCAACCTTTTAGTACCTCAAATTTCTATAACTTTCACTCTCCATGTCAGGGCCTAGAGGAGAAGGCACAATATTACTCTAGAGAGAGCTTGGTTTGGATCCAATTCAACACTTTTCATCCAGTTCACGTCAGCGTGTGATTGGCTTCGGGCTCTCCAAGCCAAGTAGAGTATTTTTTCCACCCCAATAGGATATTTCCATATGATGGTGTTACTAGATCCCATTTTTCAAAGCCAAAATTCTCTAGGGAGCAGGTTGTAACATCATGATAGATAGGGAAATGGACAATCATTATATCTTAGGGAAACCATTTGGGATTCTCCTCCTCTTGGGTATTCCCAACAAAGGCTCTCTAAATGACGAGCGTGTTGGAGTAGATGACAAGGCTCAGGTATCTTATTAGGGTGCTAGAATGAAAATGGATAGTTTTGGTCATCGTCGAGCATGATTTATGACACTTTGGTTCATCATATATCCTATTTATCACTGAGACCCATGTGATCCCTATCCAACCACTCAATACCTAGAAAGTTATCACTCTTTTTTTGCTTCTTGGTAGGAGACCAAGTATTTAGGTGGTGTTAGAGGTTTATGTGGGGTAGCTTATCTATCTAGGGACTCCCTTTGATTCCTGTGGATTCAGCTTAACGATCTAGCCCCTCTACCCATAGGCATCTACATTGAAATCTGTTACTTCCCCTAAACCTCATCTTAGTTTGATATTCACAATGATTCTATTAGGGACTCATACATGTATTTGTATGCTGGTGTCATTTAGTATATAGTAGTTGGGGAGTTCATCCTCTTGGGTGACTTTAATTCCTGTATCAAAGCTCCCCAGATTCCTCTCCATTATCACTCAAAGGTGTGTTCACATTCAGGAGATAGATCCAAATCCATTGGTACTACTTCATTAGGCATATAATGATGCTTTGAGGCCTATTACAACCTATGGTAGGAACCTCCTGCAACTTGGATAATCTCATGAGTTACTGGTCCTAAAAGAATTCCCTTGTTTCCTAGAATCTCACTACTTCACTTTCCTACCACATGGAAAATGTGCAAGTGTATTGAAATATGTCTTATCCAACCATGACCTATTCCCTTTTATTCACCATTTCTCAGTAGCCCCCATCCCCTTAGTTGACCATGCTCTTCTCTTCTCTCCCTTCGGGATGACCTCCCACTCCCCCTCCCCTTCCCCCACCCTAGCCCACCTTGGACCGCTATCCTCTTTTATGAGAGGGACCCTTATACCTTCACTTCCCACTTATGCCAAGTGCTCCCCTTCAAGTCCTAGTTTTCATCCCTCAAATCTGCTTCTGCTACCAAGTACACTTTTATCTCATCCACCATCTGGGAAGATTCCTCTAAATCATACCCCCACTCCACTTGGTACACCTCCCCTTCCACAAAACCCATATATTGTCCCATGAATTCATGGCATAGTGAGGATCGCTACAATTCACAAACTAGGCTCAAGTGAAAATCCTAATAATTATAGACAAATCATGGTTGGCCGCATGTTCTCAAAGCTCTATGATATGGTCCTCCATATGAAGCTTTCTAGGGATATTAAGTGGAGACACCTTATAACTAGAGGACATGTTGGATTTCAACCCACACATTAGACCATTGATCACATATTTACACTCTGATCCATCATCGAGGAGGTGCATCATCACTCTTTGAAATTCTATTATTGCATTGTAGACTTTCACAAATATTTTGACTCTATCCCTCAAGAGGCCCTATCCTAGAGGCTTGGAGGAATTGGCATTTCATATACTCTATTAACCACCATCATGTGCATGTATGATTTGATCCTTTGGTCATCTCTGCACAATCCATGAGGTGTCCAATTTTATCAGGAGTACCATTGGGGTCAAGTAGGGGTGCCCTTTTCCCCAATCCTTTTTTAGGATCTACATTAATGAACTGGAGTTCTTCCTACATGAGCATATCCAGGAGATAATGGGTTCCTTCTCCACTAGGTTCCAATATCTATCCTACTTTTCACTAATGATGTGGTCCTCTTGGCCTTATCCCTCGAGGGTTTATAGAGATAGTTGGATGTTTTGGACCTTTCTTGTGATCTTTGATAGTTGATGGTCAACCTAAGGAAAATCAAGGTTATGATCATCAATAGGTTCAAGACAATCCTCTCATATCATCATTTTATTTTTTAGAGGGGAGGAGATTAAGATCACCAAAACCTATACTTGGGGGTGCAATTCTTAGGACCTCATGTCAGTATGAGGCATGCCCTTCAACCCTAGGTCAACAAGGTCTACATATCCTTTTCCCTTCTAGAGAAACAATGTTCTTGGAACCATTTTTAGGACATATTTTCTAAGATGTCTCTCATGGACACCTTTATCTATCTCGTGGTTCTCTATGATTTAGAGGTTTGGGGGCTTGTTAGACAATTTTCCAACTTAATGAAATAGAGAAATTATAGATCAGAAATATGGAAATCCATGCAATGTTTAGAAGATATCGCCCCAAAAATTTCATGTGCAATACTTCTGTCCCTCTAGGTTGGATTTCCAATCTAAGGGGAGTGCCCCTAGTCCTTCTGCACGTTGATTTCAACATGTAAAATATCAATAAAAATAACAAAAACAACAACAAGAAATATGTTTTGTTTGCAATTAAATAACCCAAAAGTTACAATATTTGGTTTTATAGATAGATGGTGGAATACATGCAACGTTAGTTGCAATGAGAAATGGAAATAAGGAGAAAGAAAGGACTATTAAGAGGTTTATTGCACCAAATAACATGCTAATAACTTCTAAAGTGTGCGCAACATACATAAAAATATCGATAAACCGTGAGATCTTGATACAAGCACAACAAATATTTATTCCTATGTTCACCAATAGGTTGAATGCACCATTGAGACAAATACAAAAACTGGTATAGTGATGTTCCCTGCACAAAGAAAGTAGTAGCTAGAATAGAGAGAAAGGGAAGAGAATCCAATGAAGTATGTTGTCGAAGAATAAGATTCAACCCTGAAACAATGAAGAAGCCTTGCTTATATTAAACCATGAGGGAACATATCCCAAGAAAGACCCCTCCTTATGTCATGGACATTA
Organism: Picea engelmannii; assembly: GCA_009831015.1. NCBI lineage: Eukaryota > Viridiplantae > Streptophyta > Pinopsida > Pinales > Pinaceae > Picea > Picea engelmannii. Next base: position 199,787 of record ML799212.1, on the reverse strand, counting down.
GTGAAAGGAGGGAAGTGATGTGGCCATGCACCTCAACTAGTGGAGCAGGGATGATTTTAGGGGCTAAATTTCACTCATGGGTTAATTTTCCATGGTTTTTCCAAAAATGAGATTCGCTATTTTAAAAATGATTCGCCCAAATTCTATAGGATAAAATTATTTTACCTTAAAAATAGCCAAAATTTTATAAAACTTATATAAAATACTTAGAAATTTGAATATTTTTACAAAAATATCGCCAAACATTTATAGTTGAAATATGAAGGATTAGTAAGATTCACCAAGGTTTCTACATTTTAAAATAAATTTCCATCCTTAAAATCATCCATGTAGTGGAGTCATGTCCTTGTGAGCTAATTATATCTAGAGTGAAGGAGTAATGAATCTTAGTTTGAATGGATTCAACTCCTCACATATGTGTAGAAAAGTAACCAAGTGTCCAATTCAAGTGTAGATTCTCCATGTGAAAAGTGGAATAGGGTGTTCATGCACCTCAATTAACTCAACTAAATCTATTTTGTAATATCCACCATGCACCACTTCACTCCCACAACTCAATGTATGTGCCATGTCAAGTGGATATAGTGTGAGTTTTACTCATGACAAGGTGAGAGATAGAGTGTGCCTTATGTGAAGAAGGACTAAGAGAAGACATGCGGTCGATAACTCTAGGGATAAGTGGAGTGAAGTGAGAGAGAGAGGGGGGGGAGTTAAGTAAGATGAAGTGAGAGAGAGGGGGGGGGGAGTTAAGTGAGATGAAGTGAGAGTGAGTTTGAGTGAAGTGGAAGAGAGAGGGATTTAAGTGGGATGAAGTAGGAGAGAAAGGGAGGTTCCTTAGATTTCAACACACAACCTCCTAAGAGAATCTTTGGTGGATCAATTTAAAAACTTGTTGTAGACATTAGAGAGAGTTGAAGAGGATAATATGCAACTACATTCAGAGGTACATTTTCAATCAAATGATGGTTGAAAATAAAATGCAGGAAGCCCTCCACCCACTAAGTGATTTCTCACATGCAAAAATTATGTAACTTAAGAACTTACAAGAGGAGATTCATTCTCAACTTGTACTATTCAAGCAAGAAACTAAGACTCATATCAATTCTTGGGCACATGTAGTTTGGGGGAGGGACAAGTATTGTTTGATAAAAAAGGTATTGAAATCCACACAAGTCATACACCTTAAGGAAACTGCTCACACAAACAAATCAAATATTAATACACTACCCCAATCCACAGTCCACTACCCTAGCCAATGTGGTGACTTGAGGAAATATATTAATGCAAAAGAAAATAATTTACATGAGCATCTCTCAACAATAGATCATCAACAAGTGACCCTCCATGCTCTTTAAATAGAGATAATGGGCCAATTGGGTGCTAATCCATGGATCGAGCATTGTTAGTATTGAGGAGAAAATGAATTGTTGGATCACTTTGTGTCTAGAACATAATTGTGGTCGTTATATTAGTTAGTTACAAAATCATACTAAAGAAACACACTTTAATTAAAGAAACTTAGACCAAGTTGAACTTAACTAACTCCTATGTGTCTAAATATCCTAACACTCCCCCTTAAGAACAACTTGGGATAGGATTGAAGGATTTGCAAAAGTGACACAATAGGAGAAGGAAGGAGGCATTAGAGTTTATTCCCCCTCAATGACAACTTCTTGAATTCCTAACATAGCTCGAAGCTTTGAAAACTTGAATTCTATAAGGGTCTTTGTGAAAATGTTTGCAACTTGATCATTTGTTTGGAAATAGATCACTTCGAGGATGTGATCTTGAAGAAACTTCCCGATGAAGTTCTTGTGCAACTCAATGTCTTTGTTGCATTGATGTTGAACTTAATCTTTGGTGAGTTGAATGGCACTATGATTGTTGCACCAGAGTGTGGTTGGATGCTACAACTAGAATCCAAACTCTAAAAGAATTTATGGAAGCCACAAGGCTTCTTGTCTTGCACTGACTACTACTCAATACTTTTCTTATGTGGAAGAAAGAGCAAGGACACATTGCTTCTTATAATCCCAAGTGATAGAACCAGAAGCAAGATTGAAAACACAACCTGTAGTAGACTTTCAATCATTAGGGTCACCAACCTATTCAAAATTAGTGAAACCAACAACAAAGGAGTCCCCCCTAAGATATATTATATCCCAAACTAAAGTGTATCCTATATATATTGGAGTATCCTCTTTGCTACTTTCCAATGGCTCTCATGTGGTGTTTTCATAAACTAGGAAACAAGACCAACAACAAAGGGAATATTAGGATTGGTATGAGTCAAATACAAAAGTATACCAACTTGCTAATGGTACAAAGTGGCATCTACTTTGTTGTGGTACATGTGGAAACAAGTTTGACTCCAATTTAAAAAGGATATAGGGTTGTTTACAATACTCCATGTGAAAGTGGAAAATGTCACATGCATCTTAGATGAAAAAAGGGATACGCCTTCCTTGGTTTTCTATACTTAGAGGCAAAGAAAACATTGCAAATGTCCTAATTCTATTGTTTCAAATTTATTCTTAAGAATGGATTCCACACGGGTTAGAATTTTTGGGTCAACACTAGTGAGTATAAGACCATAAACATAGAACAAGTATTATGAGAGGGTCACCCACTTTCTTGGTATAGACATTGGGATCAAAATGGCATCTAGAGAAGCCAGAAAGCTATCCATTTTAGCTTACCAAGCTTAAGGAGATTTCTTAAGCCCATAGAGGGACTTCTTAAGGCGACAAACAAAGTTGAAGTCATTCTAAAAATAACCAAGTGGTTGTTCCATGTAAATTTCTTCTTGCAAATTTCCATGCAATAAGGTGGATTTAACATACATCTAATAGACCTCCTATTTGTATGAAGATACGGGGTGTTGACACTCGAAACTGAAATGGGCTGTAGCAAATCAATCCCGAGGCAACCTCAAACCACTTTGGATTGGGAGCTGCCCCTTCCAACCCGAGAGGGATCTCTCGAAGAATGTCACAATAGGAATTTAAGTAGCATGAAAAATGTGGGCAGATTTACGGGTAAATGATGGTCTTGGATTTGTGGGGTTTGAGGGTTAAACCAGGGAAAAGGTCCATTGGGCATGGAGTCAAATGAAAACCGAAAAAGAGATAATAACAGAGATTAAATAACTTGCAGAAAGTGAGACAAAGTAGGTCTATCTTTCAGCGCTTTGATAAATCATGATGCGGTAGGGGAAAGAAAAAGAAAGGCCGACGTAGCAAATGATACATGTAGAGTTCTGAAAATGCAGATTGGTCTTACACAGCTGATAGCTGGTGCAGAGGAAAGGCAATAAACAAATACATAAAACCCAAATCCTTTCGTTACAGTAGTGGTCGTACTAAAGTGTAACGAAGTTAGAGGAAAACAAAATGTAATGCAGTCGTAATGGATTAAGGAAGACATAAGGCTATGGTAAAACATTTCAGCTGCGAGTAAGGAAACACATAAAGGAAATCCAAACAGTTTTAACACTGAAAGAGAAGAAAACATGCTGAAAGAAATTGACTGTGATGAATCTCACAGTCGCAAGCAAAAATCATTTTTATTACTCCAGTCTGGTTTACAAAACTAAGTCATTACAATGGAAATCTCTTCGAAAGAAGTTTTTTCAGTGTTGCGCTCATGCACCCCCCTTTCTCTTGTTCACTACATCAGTCTTTTTAAAAAAGGAAAAATAAAAACTCTTGATGTTCCAGGAATCTGAAACGTTTTGTCTTCTGGACTCGGCCACTGATGTTCTGCAGTTACAAACGTTGGTGTGTGCTGGCAAAACATTCGTTCAGGTATAGAGGAAATGAATTGATAGAAAGCTCCAATGGATGTAAGTCGATTTCCTCATCATCTGCACTTATCTCTACCTCTGTAATATCGATGCCGGTCCAACATAGAGAGCAAAACGGGGAAGAACACAAATCCATTTATAAACCCTAGCATTCCCATAAGTGTGAACATAGCAAAATAATACACCCTGAATGCATGATATTTGAGGAAAATGAGAGGGAATGTCGCAGCAATTTGAGATCCTAGGCCGCGTAGTAATGGCTCAAGCGTCGATTCTAGGGCTTTCCTCACTCGTTCATTCTTCGTTCCGTCTACTGCCAAGAAGCAGCGTGCCAAATAAGTGAATTCTGATGACATGCCGATCACAATCCCGAGGTTGACAAGCGACAGAGAGTTTAATTTGGCACCGATGACATGTAAAAAAACAAACACTTCTACATCCGCCATGAGCAGCACCGCTGCTATCATTAATGCTATGGTAAAGCTGCGTTGAAATAAGAGAACCGCTACAAACACTCCAACTAAGGCCAAAACCGACAACAGTCAGCAGGTGCTATGAAGATTTTGCTCAAAGAAAAGGTATGGATAACCATATGCATACGCAAGCTTGGTTCCATTGAAATATCCTTTGTTGGCATTGCCAATAACTTTTCTTGTCTGCTTGATCATTTCCAAGTTTGGCTTTGTCTCGGCTCCCAAGTTATTTGCAAATAACAAAGTTTTTGTGGCATCAATTCTGTAATTGGAATTGTTTCCCTTTGCCATGCAACTGAGGGATTCATTTGTGCTGCTATCGTAACAGGATAAGTCCTGCATTGATAATGGTCCGTATGGAGTTTGAGACCATTCTTTTATAGTTGAGTAGAATTTTTTAGGAGGTATATGACTTTGCATTTTAGCTAAGTACAAATTACCGAGCCATGAAAGTTCGGTAACTTTTGGCTGTGCTGGAGCCCAAGGTTGTAGTTCTTGGCCAGTGGAGTGGTTGTCCCTTCGGCTCTTCTGTTCGAGAACCAAATAGCGATTCGCCCCATGAAATCAAATCATGTCATGTAGCCAAGCACAAGGCCAATGGAAGCAGTGTTGGAGATAATCACAGCGAGGAGAGCTACGGAAATCATGACAGCATACACCAAATCTTCTGCGAATGGGTGCACCACAGATATAATTGGTCCTTTCGAATTCCGCAAAGGGAGATTGGAAGCTCCTGGAATGAAAGCATGAACTAGAATAAACCAAAAAACATACGAGAGAATATAGTCGCCCAGGTTCCTTCACGATTCTTGCTCAATTAGGGTTCATTACTAATAATTCTCAATGCTCCGTTTGCCACTCACCCTGAGTTTAGTCGAAACCTGTTCTGTCATTCTCCAACCGCCAGTCTGTGCATACGAACATCAAGCATATCGTGTACCTTTGCATGTTGTGGCGAATGATGTGTTTCTGGTCTACACAGATTTTGTCTGCCAGGTGTTCTGACAACTGGGGAGATCTGGAGGAGGTGGCTCCAATGCTTTCATATAACTGCGACCGTTTTTAATTAGAACGCCACTATGCAATTAAGCCAGAACGGTTCACGTCCCGAATATGATTATCGTTGCCCAACGCTCCAATTCTCTCCGCCTTCCCCGCTGGTGCATCCAAGCCATCTGCCTTCCCTCCTGTAAGTGCTGTACCGCTTTCCTTCCTCTGTCAAATAATGGACCATTCGAATCTTGTTTTATAACACGAGGCCGGTCGTTTTGTAAAAGCAGCTGCCCTCTGCATGTCATGTTGTCTTTCCTCGCATAACATTATTTGCAGTGCTTCTGCTAGTGTTTCACAGTGATTGTCCCTTTCAGGTTCGCAGTCAAGAAGAATATTATACAGTTGTACAAAGAGCTCCCGAAGATCTATATTTAATGCATCAAGATTGCTTCGCGCTATTTTGAATGCAGCATTTTAGGCGTTCGGGAACTGTGAGCTTTAATTGAAGACAAGTTCCGCTTATTGTTTTCGAGGTGCTGTTTCCAGCTGCAAGTTTTTGGAGATACGCCAAAAGATCTCCCATAAAATCAACATTGATCAAATGTGAAAATTTTCCTAACCCATCTAAGCAAGGCACAATAAGTGGTCTTAGTCCAAACCCATGATGTATGTGTTCACTATTTGCGTGGTTAAAACGCCTACCAAACTGCATTTCAGAATACGAAAATAAGTCTCAAACTCAGCAGCAAGGGTTTGTGTCTGCATTCTTCTGCATTCTGAAGAATCTGGAGCAGAAGAGGCTGCTTTAAAATCGTCCTCAACCTTGCAGCCAACTGATGCTTCTTCACTTTAAGATAGTCCCCGAAACCTTTTGAGCAGTGATTCAAATCAGCAACGATTCGAAGTTATGGGCAGATCTTACTCACTGATTTCATTTCAGAGATACAATGGATTGAATAAATTCTGAAACATTAGCAAGAAGGGCTGTAGATCATCATGAAAAGAACGACTTAGTCATGCAGTTTAATAGTTAGGAACTGAGATCAAGAAATAGCAATATGAGGTGTCGATTTGGCTCTTTGTGGAAATCGTTGGATGGTTTGATATGTCGATATGGAGACTGGAATCATCTAGAGTATGGCACACTTCAAACCCTGATCAATAGATCTTAGATGTTGCAGATTTAAGCCTCGAGAAGATATGTGTTTGGGCAGAAATACTATCAAACCCTCTCAATCGAAATATCATTAAGACTTACAACSAAGGATGAATTCACCAAACATAAATTCCAATCATCTTCGATACGCAAATACTAAAATTCCAAAGGATGCATTAGAGGTTGAGAAAATACATAAGACTTACAATTCACCAAAAGAGCCCTTGTCATGTTTCAGATCCATACTGCTAGATTAATCAGACAACATAACAACAACCCAATTAAACAACCCTCTGCCACCATGGAGAAAATCTATCCATATGCAAGAACCAGCTTGGGCAGCGCAGTCAATTTTTGATCTCTGTTACAACATGGGGGATAGAACAAGGTTGATGGAATTTGGCTAAAGGGGAAAAGGTTTCAGTATAGTCAATTCCTTCTACCTGAGAAAATCCTTTGGCAAGTAACCAAAATTATGTCTTTCAACACTTCCATCTGCTTCATACTTAGTCCTATACACCCATTTACTTCTGACAAGTTATCTTCCTTTCGAAAGAGGTACAAGATCCCAAGTATCATTCAACAATAAGGAATGCTATTCTTTATTCATTGTTGGGTCCCAATTTGGATGGCCAGAAGTTTTTGTAAATGTTTTTAGATCACGAGTCTTTGAAGTTTAAGCCAAAGCAGAGGAGGCTCACTAGAACTGTGAATGTGTATCACATTGATAAGAAGGATCACTTGAAACATGACTAGCTACTTCTTGTGTTGTACAACCCCATCTAGGAAACCATGGTGTTGGTAAAAGTTCATGTTCAATTGACTCAATTGGAGGAGGGTGAGTAGGTAGAGGCAAATTTTCATCCTCACTATCATTATTTGAAGAAGACTAAAGTTGAATAGGAGCACTAGAAAAAAAATGGGAGTATAAGATAACACATTTTCCAAACATGGTTGATAGGTCAAAGATAACACAAATGTTGAATTTAAGCACATAGGCCAAGACACCTTCATCAAAAATGATATCTCTCATAATAACCTCCATAAAAGAATTTGTTGAATGAGGTTGAAGAGGTCTATAACCTTTTACATCTTTAGAATATCCAACAAAAATGAACTTCTCACTCTTAGGCTATAATTCTTTCCTTTAATCCTCAGGAATCTGAACCATGCTTCACTCCCAAACACACAAAAGTGGCTTATGTATGGTTTAATATTACTACATGCTTCTTCCATTTTGATCTATTTTAAATCCTTAGTGGAAGTGCTATTAACTATGTAATTTCCACAATTAATTCCTTTCACCCTAAAATGTGGACTTAATCCCTTAGATTGGATCATACATTTTTCCATTTCTTTTAATGTGTGATTATTTCTCTTGGCAACACCATTTTATTGTGATGTGTATGGAACAATGTGAATTCCATGTGAAGTGCAATAAGTTGTAAATTTATTGTTAACATATTTTCCCCTATTATTTTTCATAACTTGTAAAGTTGATGTCCAAATTGTTTTTCTACAAGGGCCTTGTAAATCAAAAACATGTGAAAAAATTCACTCTTGAATTTTAAGAAATAAAACCAATTGTGTCTGGAGAAGTCATCAATGGATGTTAAGGAGTACTTAAACCCAAAGAAAGAAGTAGGAGGAAGCAAACCAAAAAAATCACTATGAACAAGTAGTAAAGTGGTCAAGGTGTGCCAAGAGGCACGTTTTTCCAAGGTTGTGGGGGATTTCCCTCACCCCCCCTACTTTACTTAGTTCTCAAAGCATGCTCCAGAAAGAAGTGTTCCAGAAGTGCCATTGGGTGTGCGCTTTTGGGATAAATTTATGGGAGTGTGCTCTCTTTGAAAATGGAAATCTCCTTGCCAATATGGGGAGCATTGAAGGAATTCTTAGGGATCGATACTCCTATAATGCTCTTGGGGTGCTCTTGGAACTTAAAAATTGTTCCCTGAATGCTCCCTTGTAGCTCCCATGACATAGGTGAATTTGGAATTTTTGGGGTGATTGTGGGAACTAAGACAAGGTTCCAAAAGGTAAACGAAGGCATGGTTAGGGTTCCCTAAAGGATTAAAACATTCATTCACTAGTTTTTTCTCATTCTATTTCTAATTTCACTCATTCACTCATCTTTGCTAGGGTTTTGAGTGGGAATCTTGCATCTTGTTGAGGAGCATATTTATGAGAGATTGGAAGGGAAATTGAAGATTACCATTTATGAGATCTTGGATGGGAGATTGAACGTTCCCATGGTTACATTGAACCTCCATTCAAGAGTTGAAGAGGTAGGCTCCAAAGCCCATTCTTATTTTCTTATTCCATGTGTTGTAAACTAGTAGATTTTCTATGTTGAATACTTGAATGTTCTCTTATCCTACTCTTACTCATTTCTCCTTCTCCGTCATTCTATTACAGAAAACAAGTAATTCTCAAGAATCTTGATGGGTATGTGGTTCATGTTTTTAGTTCCATTTTTTATTATGATGGCGGTGTTGGGAAATCAAAATATCGGTGATGAGGATGAAGAAGTAGGTAGTGGAAAATACTGTGGAGAGTACGAAGAAATGGAAGGGGATGATGATCAATAAATTGATAATGATAATGGAAAAAAACCCAAAGGTAGTTCAACACCCTTGAGAAAGTATGTGACAAAGCTTGAGGGAGGGAAAGGGTGTGGAACCGCAAAATTCACATGCTCCCATTGTAAAATAAAGTTACATAGGTTCATATACCGATGTGAGACATCATCTCTTTGGGATTATTCCATGTGATGAAAATAATACTATAGGAGTTAAGATTTGTGACAAAGTGCCAACGAAAGATAGACATAGATAGGAGAGAAGAGGAGGCAACAAAAAATAAATCCAAAAAATCAATGGTTGAATATGAGACCTTAGGCTCACATAGAATGTTAGATGGTCGATTCCCATCCCCCCATGCTAGTGGATTGTCACCTATGCATTCAAGGGGTAGAAAAATATTATATTTCCTTATCAAAGGTTGTAGGGATGATGTGTAGGAAAAAAATTTCATGGTTCTCTAGCTACATAGATCAAGTTGTTGTTGAATTCTTGTAGATGAAGTCATTGTTGTATTGTTGTAAAAAAAATAACCACCAAATTCTTGTAGATCGAGTTGTTGGATTATTGGATCGAGCTAAGAAATCTATTTTATCTCAAGCACCTTGGATAAATGGATTTGCTGAAACTTCTATACTGGAAAAATGTCAAAAGTTGAGCAAATAGAGTCATTATAAGCTCAGGAGATCGAGGATCCATTGGAAGTTGAGGAGATTGAGGAGCCATTGGAAGTGAGGAGATTAAGGAGTTGCTAGAACTTGGGATACATCTATAGTCATTGGAGCCACTAGAATTGGTTGAGGTATCCATGGGCTGACTCAAATATTCTAGTTGGATCCAATCTTTGAGCTGCAGGGTATTTCTGCAGGGTTATCCTTCATTAACGAGTCTCCATTTGAGCCACCATTAGGGATTTTCCATAAATAAATCGAGGAGGAACCATCGTGTGAAGCCTATTATTGATATGGTCGACTCAATTGATGAATTATTGAATGGTTAATACTAGTAACTCCCCCTCATCCCTTTGTTATCCCTTACACCCCACTCAGAACTACTTCCCTAGACTATATCCTCCCCCTTTTCTATTAACAATTGTTTTTAGGGTCCCTCTCTTACAAGCACAAGGAAAATGGGTCCCTCTATTCTAATTTTCTCCAATGATGTGATCCTCTTGACATCATCCCTAGAGGAACTACAAACATATCTAGAAGATTTGGTCCTATTTTGTGACTTTCGACAGTTGATGATCAACTTGGGTAAAACCAAGGTCATGATATTCAATGGGTCAAATAATGTTCTCTCGGATTATCATTTCTTTTCATAGGAGAGGACATAAATATTACAACACCTATACTTACTTGGGGTTGCAATTCTTAGGGCCTCGTTTTAGTCTTAGGAATTCTCTCCAACCTCGGGTCAACAAGGGCTATGGGTTCCTATCCATTCTCAAGAGATGAATTTTTTGTCACAAGACATTTCATCAAAGTTCTCTCTCATGGGCACCCTCATCTAGCCTATAGTCCTTTATGATTCATAGTTTTGGGGCATTTTTCACTAGAGTTTGACCGGGCCTTGGTCAAGATAGTGTATATCCTCCTCCTTCGACACATTATTTTATGTAAACATGTAGTTCCTCTACCCATCATCCTTGAATGGTTTGGATGTCCCCTCGGTCCCACCCCCATAACTTGAGATTGTGTTCAACCTAGTTTCATTTCTACATTCATTTTGGATTTTTGCTAACTCAGTGATCTAGATTTTATGAGTAGAATGAAATAACTACAGATTATTAACAGGTGGTTAACACAAAGTAACATAGATACATTGAAACTGGTTTTCTATTCAATAACAAAATAAGTTGAAACTGTAAAATGCAGTGAAAACAAGCTTGCTGGAATGGTGGTGACTTATCTCTGAGAAGAGATGTGACGGTTGCGCTCATTCGCAAGAAGATGATTACAATGAGGCTCTAAAGGCCTTTTTACAATAAGCATGAATGTCAAAAACCCTAGACATCCAAAAACCTAACCCTAGGAGATGAAGCGCCAAAAKTCATGTGGGCCCCGTTTGGGTAAGTTAGTACATCAACTTCCCGGGGTCATAACTTTTGCATACGATCTCCGTTTTAGGCATATGACAGTTTGTTTGAAATGTATCGTCGATGATATTCATTTTAGTTGCAATATCGAAGGAATTTCTATATTGCAAACCTTTTTTCCTAAAAAACATCATTTAGGGCCTCAAAACGGCTCTGGAAGTGAAAATTGCTAAAAATAGTAAATTACCAAAATTGCCATAAAACAGTTTTGAGCCACTTGGAAAAGGTGGGTGGCCACTGATATCCACCTGGATCAATCCTCCCTCCTTATGAAGCAATGGTCTCCATTATGGTTAGTTGCTTGCCTTGTTGGAGACATCGTGCTACTCAGTTTGTGGAAGTCTGTCACAAACTTGTTGAGGATGAGGTTGTTCAACAAGTCGAGCTACACAAAAGGACGATGTGCAGAAGGAATCTTTGCACTTTGTTACAACCTTGTCGACCTTATTTTGTTGGATATAAGGTTCTTGAGGTGAGGTTGTAGTGGTTGCAATATCCTTTTGTTCCCCTTTTGAACAAATTGTGAAGAAGATGAATTTTTCAGTATGAGATACCGCGACACTTGTTTAGGTGGAACAATAGTCAGAACTACCTCTGGTATTCTATAGAGATGACCCCCTAGAGAAGCAATGACACTGCGGGGTCAAGACTCATAAACAACATGGTGTCTCCACATATATGGCTGGCCAAAGAGAACCTCACATACATCCAGTGGGGAAACATCACATAATACCTCATCCTTGAAGGGTTGGATGTCGTATGAAAATTGACACTGCTGGCTGATACGAAGATCTCATCCTTAGCAAAGCCACCCAATGTTGTATGGTTGCGGGTGTGGTGTTGTCGACAATCCCAACTGTTTGATGATCTCTGCTGAGATGAGGTTCTTCTGGCTTCCTCTATCAACAATAAAATGCAGCGAGGTCCCCTTCACCCACATTTGTGAATGAAAGAGGCGCTCCCCCTCTTCAGGATCTGTTGGTTCTTCTGGTTGAATTGTTGCGGTCACGACAATAGCAGTGTGGTCTACGTCAATGATCTGTCCTTTACCATTATTTTCAGAATCAGATTCTGAATCAGGGTTCAACTCCTTGTCTTTGATATGGACCACCAATGACTGTTTTGAGAGACATTCATTGGTGTTGTGCCAGGGGATTTTGTGGAAATCGCACCATTTTCTGGTGTCCTTCTTTGTCTTCCCATGACCCTTCTTTTCCCGTGGATTGGACTGGTTTTCCGGAGACTGTTTTTTAGGGTCGTCTTTTCCATACTTTGGTTGTTGTGTATTTCTGGACCCGAACTCTCGTTTATTCTGGTGCTTAAATTTCTGCTCGATTTTAACATCATATCGATAAGCAACACTGAGTGATGAGATGTCCAAAAAATCCATTTTAGTTTGGATGTATCTATGTAGAGCCCCACAGTATTTCATAACCAAATGTCCTTCAGAGTATTTGATACCCAGCTTGGTGCATAAGGTATGGAAGGTATTGGTGAACTCCAGAACTGCTTGGCCCCTCTCTTGCTGCAGTGTGGTCCATCTCATGTACTGGTCCTCATAGTTGTCAACAGGATAATATTGTTCCTTTACCACATCCACAAAAGCATCCCAAGTGGGCTCGACCCCATATATTCCAGAATCCTCTGTGGAACTTTGCTCTGAGTATGTTTCCCACCAATGTTTGACATGGGGGATAGCTTTAAGGAGTGCGAAGGTGATCGTTTCCCTGTCGGAAAAATGGTGAACGGAGAAATAACCATCTAGCAAATTTAACCATTTGTATAGGTCATCCGCATCTATATGACCTTCAAATATGGGAATATCAAAATTAACCCGTACCTTGAAAGGAGAGGTGCTTCCAAAGTGGTTGTTTGATGAATATGTGTTGCTATCGGCAGGCGTTGAAGGATGTGGGAAACATTCTCCATCATTTCGTCCCTTTGTCACATCAGAGCTTGCTCAAGAAAAAGATTGATAGAATCGTCTGCTCTGTCATTTTTATTTTCTTCCTCCATTGAGGGTTTCTTGGGCATGTGAGAGTGGTTGTCCTCAAGAGAGACAAGCTCGGGGACATGCACTGAAAAACGATCAAGAGAAACCTGCTCTGATACCATTGATCCAGATTTTATGAGCAGAACGAAATGATTACAAATTATTAATAGGTTCTTAACACAAACTAACAGAGATACAGTGAAAATGGTTTTCTATTCAATAACGAAATAAGCTGAAACTGTAAAATGTAGCGGAAACAAGCTTGCTGGAATGGTGGCGGCTTATCTTTGAGAAGAGATGTGATGGTTGTGCTCATTCACAAGAAGATGATTACAATGAGGCTCTAAAGGAATTTTTACAATAAGAAGGAATTCCAAAAACCCTATACATCCAAAAACCTAACCCTAGGAGATGAAGCGCCAAAAGTCATGTGGGCCCCGTTTGGGTAAGTTAGTACATCAACTTCCCGGGGTCGTAACATTTGCATACGATCTCCGTTTTAGGCGTATGATAGCCCGTTGGAAAGGTATCATCAAGGAGATTCATTTTAGGTACAATATTGAAGGAATTTATCTATCAAAAACCTATTTTCCAAAAAAACATCGTTTAGGGCCTCAAAACAGCTCCGGAAGTGAAAACTGCTAAAAATAGTAAATTACCAAAATTGCAAGAAAATTGTTTTGATCTAGTTGGAAAAGGTGGGTGGCCACTGATATCCACCTAGATCACTCAGTGGAGGGTCAGGACCAATATCCATACCTAGCCTACAATTCATCAGAGTCCATTTCTTTAGTGAGCACCCTAAGTTGTGCTCAGTGTTGGTGGGGGTCTTAGATATTGTAGAGTCTATGGGTATTTCATTGGACCGATTTCCTCTATTAAAATAATCCCTTGATGCACCAGGTCACCTCTTACCTATTGGGAAAGTGTTGAACATGATCATTTTGGATGACATCTACAGGTTGTTCATATAGGTCACTTGGAAAAACCTATCAGGTGGGTTATGTTGGAAAGTGGATTTATACGCTAAGCACTATATGGATTTGAGAGAAAAACGCATCGTCCAACCTCCATACATGCGTCGTCATTGGACACATGCTCTTTGTATTTATCTAGGATAGTTCAAAGTGGTATCGTATATACTTCAATTAAATATTGGATTTATGTGCTAAATTGTGTTTCTTGTGCATATATTTGTGTTATTTATCTCTCCATATTTTTTACATGTGGCATGGGTAAACCTAGACTCTTCAAGGAGAGTGGTCTGATGCTAATATCCATGGATGGATTATAGTGAGTCACCTATGGAAAATACTCATCCATGCAAATTGAAGTGATGGTTCATGGGTTTATGAACCATAGTTGATGGCACAAGGAAGTGGAGAAATGATGGAAGTACAAAAATTATAACATCTAAATAAGTACTCGGTTAAGGAGTGCTTGATTTGGTTCACTGTATTTAGATCATAGAGGAATTCAGGAAAAGAAGAAGGCAATTGCTTCAAGCATCATTTTCTCAAAAATACAGTTGTAATCATGCTTATGGAGTCGTATTTTATTACATGTAAATAGGACATATGGTTGTAATACCTATTTAGGCATGCATAGCCCTGGTTTGATGGTTCACCGATAAAGCTATATGTAGACCTAGGTGATAGGGGGGCCATGTTGCATTCATGAATACCCAATAAATGAACTTTGAGGGGTGTAGGTGAATATCCAAAGTTAATTTTAAAAGGGATAATGTTGGGATAATATTTATTTTTCATAAAGTAGATAAGATAACCTTGATACAATCATTAATGGGTTTAATGTTGGTGGTTTACAAGCCCGTGGTATTGGGCAACCCATGGTATTTTCCCATGGTTTTTTATGCGATAAAGATTATTTAAAGGATTGAATAACTCCATTGTAAGATACCTCATGAGGCTTGGTGTTTTTCTAGCTTGGATATGGTCAATAAAGATATATATCTTGAGTATTGGTTTTCTCGGTAAAGGGTTTCCAAGGTAATATTGGATTTATGTGTTAAATTGTTTCTCTTGTGCATATATTTGTGTTATTTCTCTCTTCATATTTTTTTATAGTATTTTTAGGGAGTGAGAGATCCTCTCTAGTTTCTTAAGGTACCCTAACCATATTTGCTTGGCCTTATACATGTAGGAATCCTTCATACTTTGTCCCCATACTCTCCATCCACTTCCTAGACCAATCTCCACCCAAATGGTCACTTCCTTTTTTATGATGCTCCTGTATGCTAGGGTCACTAATAAGTAGATGGATAACAAACTTGGCTTTGATTCCATATCAATGTGGAATTATGGGACTATCCCCACTTCCCAAATACCTTAGTGGAATTATCAGCGCAAATCCCATCCCAATAGTTAGATGAGATTTCCCTGGCTGTAGCGACGGTCAACCTCTTCCAAGGAAAGCATAGTCTGCAATCTAGATCTTCCTTTAAGTCCTCCTCTGATCAATATTCTATCTTGATTTTTCTCCTCTATGTTAAGGAAGCTAGCTCTAGTAGATATTGATATGATGTTAGGGGATCTAGCTCGAGTAGATCTTAATATCCTATCCTTTTGGGAATTCCATATTTTGGATCCATGCACATTGTACACCCTTCTTTCATAGTTTCTCTTTGTTGTTGGAGTTTTAGATTTCATGCTTTAGCTAATATCAACACTTCACTTTATGCATATTTCTTTTTATAGGATCCATTTTTGGGCTTTTGTTGTGTATTGACATCATTATACTTGGCAGTACCATTAACTTACATCTGTGGTCATTAGTTGGACATTAATAAAATTATCTTATCTTATATTATGTATGCATTTGGCATACGATTCAATGTTATTCACTCAACCTATTTCCATGAAATGACACAAGTCATCAATAGTGCCCTTAAAGGAGACAAGAGTTGTGGGTATGATAGAGCCATAACCATGAGACTTGACAAGGAAAGAGCCAAATTCCATTATGATCTAGTAAAATTTACAAATGATTGGACTGAATATCAGGTATTGATTGTATATGATGGTTGGAAAAATGTTAAAGGAAAGCCATTGATAAATATTATCGGTGTGTCTTCCAGTGGAGTAGTCTTCCTTTTAGCTTGTGATTACTTACATCATTACAAGACTGGTATAAATATTGCAAAACCCTTAATTAAAAGCATTTAAGAGATTGGGTTGTATAATGTCATTCAATTCATCATTGGTTATCATAGTAATTGTAAGGAAACAAGAGAAATCATTGAGGATATGTACCCCCACATATTATGGTCAAGGTGTTTGATTCACCCAATGAACCTCATGATGCATGATATTATTAACATGAAGGAACATGATTATAAATGGATTGGTGCATTGAACAAGAAAACACAATGATCGAATTTATCACCAATCATAGCCATGCCCACTACATTTTCTGCAATCACTCTAAGTTGGAGTTACTTAAGATTGAAAATACCAGTTTTGTTAGCTATTACCTCACCTGAAGGCACCTTTTGAAGGTAAGAGAGGCATTGGATAGTATGGTCTCAAGTGAATCATGGTAGGATTTGAAGGGTAGGGTTGCATGTGGGTTGCATGCACATATGGTAGACATGAATTGCAAGAGATGGAGGACATCGTTCTTGATGGTTAGTTTTGGGCACATAATAGGTATATTTTACAGTTGACCATGTTGATGTTTCAGGTAGCAGCAAATGGTATTCACCTCCAGGACAAATTTTATTATAGATGAATATGCCAAGAAGTTAGAGGAAAACCATTTGAAGAATTAAAGAATCCCTAGAAGAAACATATATTTCTCCAAAAGTAAAGTCGGGTCCACAAGAAAAATACAAACATAAAATATAATTTACAGAAAGTCAGGTTAGCCATACTTGAAAAGTCTCTAGATATATTAGTATAAATAAGGGTGACACATTCCTCATTTGACAGACTCTCTCATTGATCTATAACACAATTTTGAAGGAGATATTTAGTAGCAGCTACAGCTACAGGAGGAAGAAGGGTGCAGGTGGAGGGATTATCTCTTTTGGTCTTGATGGTGCGCTAGTGGAGGCTAGACACTCTAACACTCTGGCTACTGTGTGATACAACAGTTTTGCTGGGGGTTCTTTCTTGTTGGTTTGCTCTAGTGGATAGAGCTAGTTCATGGTTATTTTGTATTGGAAACAATATTCTCTATAAGAAACATTGTTGGGTTGTCTTCCCTTATGAAGAAGGGTTTCCTAGGATAAACTACATCTTTATATTGGAGTATATGCTTAGCTCGGGGGAAGGAATGAGTAGGTGTTGATGGTTGGGTGGAGATGGTGCAACATCGTCTATGGTGAAACAAACATGCAAAATAAGATCAAATTTTTATGGTAAATCTAATGTTAACAACATTAATGAAAATTTAACATGGTATCAGAGTTGGTTTCCTTCAAAACGGTCTAATTGCTGGAAGGAAGATCGTGAAAATTGTTGCTGCAATTTTCCACTAGTTGTTGACCTTGTCAAGATCATTCAGAAACCTATTGGAGAGTTGCAGTTGCAGTGCCAGTTTCTAGCTGCCAGTTACCAGTTGCAATTTCCAACTACCAGTTGCTAGTTGTGCAAGCCTTGATATTAGAAGATAAGTTGAGGTACGCACTTGCATATGTATAAAATTGTATCATTATCATGAGGTTTATTGTAGGAGAAGGGATCTTTTTTCCAAGCAACAATATGTATATCCAAGGGATCTTAGATCCAATACATTTAGAGGAACAACACACCCTCCCTGGAAGTGAAGACTCTAGGTTTGATTGTTTTGATATACCTCTAGGTGTTATGGCATTGTTGTGATTTTATGTTGTATTATGATCTATTGAAGTTGTGATCGTTATGATATGCACTTGTTTGCAAGCTAAATTGATCTCCTCTAGGAGATATTCTTGTTCTTATTTCTTGTTTCGGGCAGGAAGTCTTGTTAAATCCCATGGAAGTTTCCATAGAGATGTTGTTGTTCTTGTTTCTTGTTTCTGTCAGGTTACTGGAARGMAAGTCACCAATGATAGCTCTGAGAGGGATCTATAGTGACAATTGTAGAAGGAAACATATTATATGGTCTCTAGTTTGAGACATAAATCAGTCTGACCAGACAAGGAGTTTGTACAGATTGAYAGTTCGAYCGGTTCAGGCCCTGATGCATGATTCTATTAGTCTGAGTGAGTTATGGCATAAGAGACTTKCTCATTTGCATTATGGAGCTCTTYCCAATCTGGGGAAGATGGTGATAGGTATTCCAACACTTCATGTAGATCATTATGGAATTTGCAGAGGATGTCCTCTTGGAAATAATTCCAAGGGGTGTTTTCTGAGTAGTGACAACAAATCCAAGGAGATSTTAGACCTGGTGCATTCAGATTTGTGTGAGCCTATAACAATTACTTCCTTGAGTGGATACTTATACTATGTGAACTTCAGAATTGGATTTTGAGGAACATGACTCCCRAGGAGGCTTTCACCGAAGTGAATCATGTGGTTGGACACTTCAGGATATTTGGGTATAATGTATACATTCATGCACCCAAGGAGAAAAAGATGAAKTTATACCCTTCAGGAAGGAAGTGCAKATTTGTTGTGTACAATGAATCTTCGAAGGCATATCAGATCTGCATCCTAGGTCAGAGACAGATTGAGGTGAGAAGGGATGTTTCCTTTGAGGATTTATCCTTCAATAGATATAGAGGATCTCATATGGATATTGACAGTGAGATGCATGAGGAGATGGTGTCTTCTCCCCCTCATGCTTCAATAGTTCATAGGGAGCCAGTTGATCCCATTGAGACAATTGAGCCTATTGATCAAGTTGATGTATTTTTGTAGGCTGGAAGAGGCCTGCATGGGATTGTCATAATTTGGAGGAGGTAGAGGAACATGCATATCCCTGTGGTACTTTTAGAGAGCATGAGACCTTAGATATTCTCGAGCTATGTTGCAGCGATGAGCCACATCATTGATTTTGAGCCTTCCCGTTATGAGGAGGGATCTAGTCAGTAGGTATGGAGAGATGCCATGATGGAGGAGTATCAATCCATCATGAAGAATGATGTGTGGGATATTCTTCCAAGACCTGAGGGGAAGTCCGTGGTGACTTCCAAGTGGATCTATAAGATCAAATATGTCATTGATGGGAGCATCGAGAAGCACAAAGCGATATTTGTGGCTAAAGGATTATCTCAGATAGAGGGAATATACTACGAGGAGACATTTTCTCATGTTTATTGGTACACTTACATTCAGATGATCGTTTCCCTTGCTTCAACCATGGTTTGGAGACTTCATCATATGGATGTGAAGACATCCTTCCACAACAGAGAGATTGAGGAAGAGGATTACATCGAGTAGTCATATGGTTTTGTGATTCAATGGAAGGAGTCCCATGTGTGCATGTTGAAGAAGGCCCTGTATGGACTCAAGCAGGAGCCTCAAGCTTGGTATGTGAGGATTGATGGATACTTAATGAGTCTAGGTTTCAGCAAGAGCATTGTTGATGCCAACCTGTAATACAAGGTTGTTGATGGTGTTAGCACTAGAAGTCGACTCTAGAGTGCTATAGAGTTAAGCCTAGCACACCTTGCTTCAAAATACTCAATAAGGTTATGGAGGTTGCAAGATCACACATTTGGTTTCAATGAGGCTTATGATTTGAGCTAATTTAGGCACTTCCCTATGTGCATAAACTCAAGTAAATGAAACCTTTTTCTAGTGAAATAAGATAAAGGGATATGGTATTAAAGAAATGAGGAACAAAAACTTATAAAATGACTAAAGAAAAACTTGTCCTTCAAAGTCTTTATTCAGTATACGAATGAACCTTTACTCATAAACCTTTTCCAAATAATATTAAAAAGATTTTAAGCATATATGTGGCAAAGATTGCAATATATCTTATAAAGAAATATTCTCAACACAGACTTGCTGTCATATAACATATAACAAAAAAATATGTTCAAGATTAAATGAAGGAGATGATAAACATATAATAGAAGATAACACTAACCATTGACTTCATAAGAAACCGATTTCTTTATATAGAAGAATACAATCCAAAAAGACTCCTGAAGGTTTTACAATGAAATCCAAAATAAGAATCCCCCCTCCCCCCCCTTCTACATATGATTTTACATGAGATTCATAGATATATGAGGTAACAAATAGATCCTCCAAGTTTGGATCTAATATACTCAAAATATACATAGATGAAACCTCCTAGGGTCTAATTTTCACTTAGTCAAATCAATAAGATTAAAAAAAATCTGGAAAATCAGTCCCATACCTAAAATCTAGGGTTTGAAATTTAGAGCATTAAATACATTCAAATAAAATAAAATATTTAAGGATGTTTAAAAAAAGTATCCTCCTTGAAAATCCATGTGTCTTCTTTACTTGACACCTCCTCTTGGCATGTGTGGAATCAAACTAAGGGTTGCCTATCCCATTTCACAACATATGGCGAATTTATGAAAAATCACTTCATATCTCCCAAACCATAATAGTTGTGTAAATACTGAGATATTATTTTTTATTGGGTATATTATTGACAAAATACTATTTCATTTTTTGAAAATACCTCTCCAAATCCTCGTAATCTGTTCCCAAATATTATGACTAAAGCAAGAAAATTCTTGTATTTTCAAATCTGAAAAATGAGCTGTAAAGATTTGATTGTATCTCCCAAAACATGACCCCTGTGTAAAAAATGAGGGACGTTTTTGTATATGATCTTATTATTGATAAAATATTCATTCAAGTTTTCAAAATACCTCTCCATTTGGTCAAAGTATGAGTTTGAAATTGACTACAAAAAATGTCATTTCCAAAAAATCTTATGTTTTCTGTTTTCTCCTTTTTCATACAAGACTACTCCAAAACTCTTTTATGAAGATACAAAATGGTTCATTATGTGTATTTTATGGTGTGTAATAGTTTCATTATCATGTTTCACCATTATCCATCACAAAAAACTCAGCACTGTGTCGTTTGTTGAAAAACAGGCTGCTACAGGTGTTCTTGTAGTGCCTGCATATTTCCTGTGTGGAGAGCTACGAGAACTTCCCATAATGCCAATTTAACACCTTTTTATTATCCATAATAATCCATAGGGATAAAAAAACTCAAGTGTATGAAAAAAAAAAGTATTCATAATACTTTAATCTATTTGAGTAAAAAATACAAGAATTTAAACTTTCAGTGTTGAATTTCTCCTTGGAAGACAGATTTATTTGCCTCGGCTAACAGGTACAAATTGTTCCTCTTTGTTTTCTTTGTTCGGGAGAGGGTTAACCTCTATTTTTATCCTATATAGGACAAGCCACGTCCTCATTTTCCTCTTGTAATCAACGTAATAATGAAAAACAAAGACAGTTGGAAGTTCCTGTAGTGCCTGCTTAAAACGAACTCTTGGGAAAAACATGATGAAGATTTACAACTTTTGCAAAAAATTATAATGAAGTAAATAGGGGTAAGAGATACAAATTAAGAACATTAGATGTGATAACATTGGCTCCACGGGGGATGGCCATGCTCCCTGTGAGTTGCCAAGAACAAGCATACCTATGCCTTATCCATTGGCCTATGGAGTCATTCACCTCCTTCCAAAATTGTGCAATTTTCCACTACCATACCTCCAACTCTACAACTTATTCAGGTAAAATAAAATAACTATTGAAAAAAAAAATATTGATGCAATCCAAATTCTCGGGAAGCAAGCTTATTATCTACACTACCCTACTCTAACCAACTCTCCAATTTTCTCAAGTGAAGTCATGCTTCCAGTGCAACCAAGTAAGTATCTGGTTGGTGAATAATTTGTTTTGCAAACAAATCTCCAAGTAAACCCATAAAAGAGGGAAAAAATGCAGTGAAAAATCGATGAGTAGTTGATACTTATAGCTGCAACCTGCTGGCATGGAGAAATCTCCAATACTAAAAAATTCCAAACAAAAAGACTCCATTTATATGGCTATAGTATCATGAATGATATAACATAAATCTAGCTGAATAAGAGGACTAAGCTGCTCCTTCATAGTTTTTGGTGATATATAAATATGCTCCATGTCATCTGCTTGTTGGTTGTCTTCCTGCAGTGAAAGCTCTTGACCAAAATTCAATAACATATAATCTTGCATGTTATCATAAACAAAAAAGGGTTGATGATTTGTAGTATGAATGGTCAAGCTTTTGGGAGCAACCACTTATTTTCTTACAAAATGATCACATGACATTTTAATAGTAGGATTAAAAATATTCCTGCTATGATCAACTAAAAACTTTCCACAAAGAGAATCATCATCTACAAAATGACCTTCATGATAATCTTCATAAACGAAATCAACTCCATGCTCATGATTAGAGAAAGATCCAACTGTATAAGTAAATTCATCTTGTTGATGTAATTTATGAACATGCACGTCTACAATCTCAATAGTATCAAAATCAGATTTAATACTTTCAAGATCTAAACAAGAATTAAAATATGCAAAGGATGCACCATCATGCTGAAAAAATTGGAAGATCAAAGTAGATTCTTGTTGTCTATATTATTCCTTCAATTTATGTGCGTGCAAATCTTAAACCAAGATTTGATCTGAGAGATTTCCACAAGCTCATTGGTTGTTTTCAATCTCTTCTGCATTTGTATACACCTACTCTAAATATGAATACTTTCTCTCTCTGAGGAATAAAACCAAAACAGGATGATGATGAACTGCAATATAAAACATCTTGGAAGCAACTTCATATGGTTGAATGAAATCATACATGATAAGATAGAAACTGTGGAATCTCCAGTTGAACTGGGTTACAGTCTCATTTCTTCTCTTCTTCAGGGCATAAAACTCAGATATATACTGATCATCATATTTATTTTCACCCCAATATATCAAGAATATATAATGAAAATTAGTCCAAGAACAAATAGAACAAGCCTTCATATTTCTAAACCACAAAGAAACATATCCGATCGAGGATTTGGAAAATAACCTCAAGATAACATCCTCATGCATGATTTATAAATTATCAACGAAATCCTCAAAAAATTCCGTGTGCTTTTTATATGCAATATGATCATCTCCTTTGAACACGGGAAGGTATTCAAAAAACATGGGAGGGTAAACATTTAGGATAGGAGGCAGCTTGAGAGGTTTAAAAAGTTCTTTGATTCTTAATTGAGCTTCAGTAGGATGAACACAAAGTTCAACTAGCTTATTGCAAGGTTCAACAAGGACCTCAGAAGATATATTAACTTCGTAATCCACATGTTTATAATATGAGTCAACTTCAGGAGAAATTGAAACATTGACCTCAACTTTATCAATAGGTTCACATGATGGGATTAAATCAAGGTCAATAGTGCATGAAGAGGAAAAATCTTCATTACTTAGTGAATAATATGAATTTTTAGGCTTACAATCATCTGAATAAACAAAACATAGGATGATCCTCTTTACATGCAAAGGGAAATACAAGAACGAGTTGATAACGAAGAACACAATTTCATGGATAAAGCTAATGAGATGATACCTAGTTTTTCCCTTTCGTTCTTTCATTTTTTTGTTAGCAGGATTTTTCCTCTAGTGGAGTCTTATATTGTGGAGTTTCAAGGTGAAAGAGTATTTCATTTTGTACATGTCCTGCTTCAGTTCACCAGCTAAAGTTGGATATAATCAATGTCATTCTCCCAGGGAATATTTTCAACTTTGTCCCTGACAACATCACCAAAATATGTTAGCTCTAGAAGTCAACTCTAGACTTCTATAGAGTCAATCCTAGCACACATTGCTTCAAAATACTCAATAAGGTTATGTAGGTGGCAAGATCACACATTTGGTTTCAATGAGGCTTATGATTTGAGCTAATTGAGGTACTTCCCTATGTGCAACAAATTAGGTAAATGAAACCTTTGGCTAGTGAAATAAGATAAAGGGATATGGTATTGAAGAAATGAGGAACAAAAAATGACAAAATCACCAAAGAATGTTAAGTTCGAAAGACTGAATACAAAATCACCACAATAGATATATAAGAACAATATGAAAAATCTCCTTTATTATTACCCAAACCCTTGGGGTAGGGCAACACCATACAATGGATCCTATTATGGAAGGGATCCTCTCC
>ML799212.1:162459-175478 GCA_009831015.1 Picea engelmannii | reverse complement strand
CCCCCCACTACCTCTCTAGCTACCTAACATTCCATCCACCTTATGAAAGAGTTGTCCTCAATGCTTAATGTACAACCATATACCAGGGTCTCATGGATAAGTGTGGGCCATAGTGTCGAAGTATAATAGAGAACCAGGGTCCCATGGAGAAATGAAAACCATCATGATGAAGTAGTCCAAATTCCATTGTGAATTGGGGTCCCATGTCCAATTTCTCATGTGAACTCCACGCGAAAGATATATGAACTCAAGAACTAGCTGAAAATGATGCTCCAAAGATCTACATTGATCATGGGGATAAAAATATGTAGACCCACCCATATCCACAAAATCATTTGAATAAAACACTAGTACTATAGAATACTAAAAAATAGTGTGCATAAAAGGCGTTGGACTTCTCTCCATAATGTGCTCTACATGAGGTGAAGGAGAGTCATCAAATAGAAGATGGAAGTGGTTGTCATCCCAAAAATGACAACTATCCATATACCAATCATCACAATCGTCCTCCAAAGCATACCGAGAATACACTTCTTAATGATATTCTTTCATGATGTTCATCAAAGTACATTTCTCCTTCATGCTCGCTAAGGACTTATGAATACTACGAAATCATCCTTGATACCTTCTTGACTGTCATGCATTTGGGATTTGAATGCTTCAATCATGTGTAGAATTTCCTTGAGATGAGAGTGCATATTCATTGGAAACACCACATATAACGTACCAAAATAAAGATATCAAAATTATCTACCTAATGGAACTGATTTGGTATCAGTTTGAGTACATTGTGAAAAATGATGAGCTCTGCAGTCCCACCGCTGTCATGAAAACCCTCACAAATGACTGATTTTAAATCAACGATATCTTCACTTTCGGAGCTCCAATTTGGGTGATGTTTTTTTTGAAATCATCTATTTTTGAAAAAAGAACTCATATATGTAATTTGTTTTAGAAAATTCAACTTCTAGATGCTACATAAATCAAAAACTTGTGCCATTGTCTGCGGAAAAAACCTTGAAAAAGTGCAGATTTTAAAACTTCAACATATTGACTTCTCGGACTCTGTTTTGGACGATTTATTTTTTTTAATTGGTTTTTTTTCTGAGTGGAACTCAAATATACAACTTGTTTCTGAAATTTTTTCACATAAATATAAAGAAATTTTCTGAAATGTCGCGGCCCTTTTGTTTTTCTTCGAAAAAATCTGCAAAAAAAAAAAAAAAAACAATTTGCCCACACTTATTGCCAAGGAAAGTTCTCTGATACCACTTTTTAAGTACCAAATACTGAATAAAAAAGTACCACAGTAGATATACAAGAACAATATGCAAAATCTCCTTTATTATTACCAAAACCCTTGGGGTGGGGAAACACCATACAATGGATCCTATTATGGAAGGGATCCTCTCTTGTTCACTTGCCTCTTAGAGGGGGAAAACTCCTAATGAGCTTAAAATCCAAATACAATACTTCTCTTCATATCCCATTACATTGCTTGAACCCATTTATATAGTGCTACCATCACCTAAGAACATTCTAGAGGATGAATCTTCTAGAGGTAGAACCTTCTAAGAAGTCCTCTTACATTTATTATATCTAACTACCATAATGGGCCTTATTTAATACTATAGTGGACCTATTCCACTGTACATTGAATGGCCTCTACTATTATAACTATGGGCCCTCCAGGCCTCCCCACTACCTCTCTAGCTACCTAACAAAGAACAACATGTCCTTCAAAGTCTTTATTGAGTAGAAGAATGGACCTTTACTCAGAAACCTTTTCCAAATAATATTAAAAAGAGTTTAAACATATTTGTGGCAAAGATTTCAATATATCTTATAAATAAATCTTCTCAACATAGACTTGAAGTCACATAACATATAACAAAAAAACAGTTTCAAGATGAAATGAAGGAGATGATAAACATATAATAGAAGCACACACTAACCATTGACTTCATAATCAACTGATTTCTTTACATAGAATAATACAAGCCAAAAAGACTCCTAAAAGTTTTACNTACATAAGATTTTACATGAGATTTGTAGATATATGAGTTAACAACTAGATCCTCCAAGTTTGGATCTAATCTACTCAAAATAGCCATAGATGACACCTCCTAGGGTCAAATTTGCACTTAGTCAAATCAACTACCTAAAATCTAGGGTTTGAAATTTAGAGGATTAAATACATTCAAATCAGATCAAATATTTAAGGATGTTTAGAAAAAATATCCTCCTTTAACATCCATGTGTCTTCGTCCCCGAGGTGTAGGACAGTCGGTGACAGAGTGTGCTATTAAGGTGCTCTGTGATGTTAAGTCACCGGTTCGAAACCTACAGGGATAAAAAATCCAACCATGTTAAGGGTTGGTGTGGCTTAGGCAGGTGCGATCCCCGGGTGATTTTGATGGCTTAGATGCCCCTGAGTCGCGGTTTCTTAGCCACAGGTTAGTCCCACATGCCACGGAAAAAAAAAAAAACATCCATGTGTCTTCTTGACTTGACACCTCCTCTTGGCATGTGTGGAATCAAACTAAGGGTTGACTATCCCATTTCACAACATATGGTGAATTTATGAAAAATAGGGCTGAAAAATCACTTCATATCTCCCAAACGATAATTGTTGTGTAAAACTTGAGATAGGTTTTTGTTATTGGGTCTATTATTGAAAAAATCCTATTTCATTGTTTCAAAATACCTCTCCATCTCCTCGTAATATGTTCCCAAAGATGATGACTAAAACAAGAAAATTATTGTATTTTCAAAATATGAAAATGAGCTGTAAAGATTTGTTTGTATCTCCCAAACCATGACACTATGTAAAAACTGAGGGAGTTTTTTGTATATGAGCTCATGATTGAGAAAATCCTCTTTCCATTTTTCAAAATACCTCTCCATTTGGTCAGAGTCTGAGTTTGGAATTTGACTGCAAAAACAGTTATTTCCAGAAAATCACGTGTTTTCTATTTTTTCTTTTTTCATATAAGACTACTCCAAAACTCTTTTCTAAATCTAAAAAATGGTGTCTTATGTGTATTTTAGGGTGTGTAATAGTTTCATTATCATTTTTCACCATCATCCATAACAAAAAAATCAGCACTGTGTCGTTTGTTGAAAAACAAGCTGCTACAAGTGTTCCTGTAGCGCCTGCATATTTCCTGTGTGGAGAGCTACGAGAACTTCCTGTAGCGCCCATTTAACACCTTTTTCTTACCCATAATCATACATAGGGATAAAAAACCTCAAGTGTATGAAAACAAAAAGGTATTCATAATAATGTAATCTGTTTTAGTAAAAAATACAGGAATTTAAACTCTTAGTGTTGAATTTCTCCCTGGAAGACAGATTTATTTGCCTCAGCTAACAGGTCCAAACTGTTCCTCTTTGTTTTCTTTTTTTGGGAGCAGCTTAACCTCTATTTTTATCCTAGATATTACAATCCACATCCTCCTTTTCTTCAAGTAATCATTGTAATGATGAAAAACAAAGACAGTTGGAAGTTCTTGTAGCGCCTGCTTAAAACTAACTCTTGGAAAAAACATGATGTGGATTTACAACTTATGAAAAAACTTGTAATGAAGTAAGTAGGGGTGAGAGATACAACTTAAGAAAATTATAGGTGATAAAATATTGTGTATCCCTAATTTTTTTGATCTTGTACGTTGATGATTTATTTATCACCAGAGCAGGGAACCTCATTCCTTGGTACAAATATGAGTTGGCCTATGAGTTTGAAATGAAGGATCTTGGAACAATGCACCATTTCTTGGACTAGAGGTATGGAAAAGAACTAAAGAGATCTTCATGAGTCAATGGAAGTATACAATTGAGATTCTGAGGATATTTTGGATGTTGGACTGTAAGTCCATGGCCACACCGATGGTGTTGAATCTGAATAAGTTGAGTGAGCCTTATTTCGATTCAGACTTGATTGATTCAACTATGTACCACACTGATTGGATCATTGATGTATCTGGTTAATACCAAAATAGAAATTTGTTATGAAGTGCACTTATCCAATTCATGAGTCAGTCGAGGAAGATACATTGGGTAGCTACAAATCATATGTTGGGATACTTGCAAGGCATAGTTGGATATGACCTGAGATATGCTTCTAGTATTGATATGAGATTGCAAGGATATGCTGATTATGATTGGGCAGGGAGCACAACGGATAGGAAGAAAACCTTTGGGTTTTGCTTCAGTTTGGGGACTGCCATGGTTTCTTGGTGTAGCAGGAAATAAAATTCAGTGGCTTTGAGCACCGTGGAGGCCGAGTATATTGCAGTATGTATGGAAATACATGAAGTAGTGTGGCTTCGAAAGATCCTTGCAAGATTGTTTGGGAAGATGTTGGATCCCACCATGATTCATTATGATAACTGGAGCTGTGTGAATATCTTAGAGTATTGATGATTGCAACTTCATGAGACATTCTCCAATTTGTACTCCTCAATGGACTGAGTCAGGTTGACCTATGATGATCAACTTCGTGAGAGATTCTCTAGGTCATACTATTGGATGGACTGAGCTGGTTTGACCTGTGATGATCAACTTCGCGAGACATTCTCCAGGTTGTACTCCTCGATGGACTGAGTCAGGGTGACCTATGATGATCAACTTTGTGAGACTTTATCCAGGTCGTACTCCTCGATGGATTGAGATGGGTTTACTTGTGACGATATATTGGGTTGGTACCCAACAACCCTTGAGGTGAAACTCAAGTGGTTGGGACATTTTCCAGGTCATACTCCTCGATGGAATGAGTTGGGTTGACTTGTGATAATACTCCTCGATGGACTGAGTTAAGCATGAAACTTATCTATGGACTAATAAGTTGTACTGGGTTGGTGCCCAATGACCCTTGGGGTGTAGCCCATGTGGTTGGGATATTTTCCAAGTCGTGATCCTCGATGGACTGAGCTGGGTTGACCTATGATGGTACTCCTCGATGGACTAAGTTGAGTATCGAAATTATCGATGGAATGATAAGTTACATTGGACTATATCCTATTGTCCCTTTGGGAGTGACCCATGTGGAAACGTCCCTTGGCATGTAGCCCAAGTTGACATGTCATGCAAAATTAACCCTTGATGATGATGACACACACTACAAGGTCGTATCCCTAGTGTTCTCTAGTGGGTTGTATCCCCTAGATGAGACTGAAAGGTCCACATTAGGTGTATCCATGTGCAACGTGATGATTCTACCAATAGTATGGTATGTGTGACCACAGTGTGGTTAGAGGACCATTGTTGGGCCCTTCATTTTTGAGAAAAGAATTGTGCAAGTGTTGGTCACGCAACCTCCATCGGAGGCTGGAAGGAAGAACAACAAAAAACAGTTGCAGAAGCCATTGCAACACCATCCAAACAAAAAAATACAGGACAAAATATAATTGTAAAAGGGATTTTCTTGTTGTAGTAGATGGATTTGATTTTGTTGGTCAGTTCAGTCGAGTGATGAGTTCGCTCATTCATTTTGGTCATTAGCTGATATTGTTAGGTCGAATAACGTCTATCAGAGTTATGTCCATGGGCATTGCTAAAGGTTTTTGGGGTAGATCAAGAAGAGTAGAGTTTGTAATGAATGCAACATGTTGGATGGGAGCTCAGGACTCTGTGGCCAAGAGCCGGAGCCAAGAATCTAGACTGTACTTTCCATGTAATGCTGAGACTGTAATGTAAGAAAGATCTCTAATGATGATATAAAGTAGGGTTAAATTTTCAAATCTGATGTGTCTTTACATTGCTGCTTATGCATTTCAGTCTTCACGTATAGCTTATGAGTTACAATTGTTGCTCTTATGGTTAACTGATGCTCGCAATACCAGTAGGTTTGGTTCTTGCATTTAGGTGTTTATGATCTGATAATGTTGATTGTGTAAGGACTGAAGTTAGTTCTGAACCCTCCATGGATCTTCTGTAGTCTTCTCCCTACCCTTCCCTATCTCTCTGTCTCAACAACGCTTTGGGTGAGACTTCTTCTCTTCAGAGGAGATGAAAATGCTGCTCTAGACTACACGGTGCCTTTTGTTGGTAACTTGAGAAGGACCCTGGTCCGAACAAACCCATGCCAACAACCATGGCATAGCCTGCAAGGCTATGAGGACTAATGGAAAACATCATGGAGATCAATACCTTCCTAGCTAAGAGGGAGTGTTGATGTTTCTGGTAGTAGCGGGAGGTATTCATCTCTGGGACAAATTTTCTTATAGATGAAGATTCCAAGAAATTAAAGGAAAACATTTGGAATAATTAAATAATCCCCAAAAGAAATATATATTGCTCCAGAAGTAAATTTGGCTCCACAAGAAAAAGATAAACAAAAAATATAATTTTCAAAAAGTCAGGTTAGCCCTACCTGAAAAGTCACGGGAAAGATTAGTATAAATAAGGGTGACTCCTTACTCATTTGACACACTCTCATTGATATATAGCACAAGTTTGAAGGAGAGCTTCAGTAGTAGTTGCAACTACTAGAGGAAAAAAGGTGTAGGTGGGTGGTTATCTCTTTTGGTCTTGATGGTGCGCTAGTGGAGGCTAGACACTCTAGCACTCTAGCTAGGGTGTGCTACAATATTTTTCCTGGGGTTCTTTCTTGTTGGTTTGATCTAGTGGATAGAGCTAGTTCATGGTTATTCTGTATTGGCAAGGATATTCTTGATAAGAAAATTTTCTAGGTTTTCTTCCCTTGTGAAGAAGGGTTTCTTGGGATAAACTACTACTTTGTATTGTAGTATATGCTTATCTAGGGGGAAGGAACAAGTATGTGTAGATGGTTGGCTGGTGATGGTGCAACATCGCCTATGGTGAAACGAGCATGCAAAAGAAGATCAAATTTCTATGGTAAATATAATGTTAACAAGACTAATGAAAATTTAACAGACCAAGCCCATTTATAATATGATTTAGTTTACATATATAGATCAGTTGGTCATTGGGGAGGTGTATGATAAGATGGATAGTGTGCAAGGCCAAATCAAAGACATTATTGAGTCGAGAGATGCGATCTTGTATGATCATATTCATAAACATATGGTCAAAATGTGGGATAATCTAAATATTCCAGTCCATTCCTTAACATATATCAATACACCCAAATATTATTCTCCATCTTGGTTCGCTGAACTAACACCTGGGGGTGGCATTAAGGGAAAACCACACATAGATCCAAAGGTACATAGTGGGTATATTATCGCACTAGAAAAGTTGGTCCCTGATGAAGAGGAGTGTGTTCAAGTATGAAGAAAATTGAGAAAGTACATTAGCGAACATGGAGTCTTTGCTAAATTGTGCAACTAAACATTGAGATAGGTTGTGTTTTCGGATTCCCTTGCTCTGCAGTTGGAGATGAATTTATGGATTTATGTCAGCCTATTCAGAGGGGTAATTTGATGTTACCAGTGAGATCAAGGGGTTTAGAAGGGCTATATTATGCCTTTATAGGTTATCTTATCATATTTCATCATTAGGATCATTTCTGTACAATCATATTTCGATTCCATTACATTTCAATTATTCATGTAAATTGAGAATATTATTGAGCATTATTTAATGAATTTCACTAAGGATGTCCTTTTAATAAATTACCTGAGAGGGGATCCTTAATGTAATTTCTCGTTGGAACCAGGAATAAAATCTCTTAATCTTGAGACGATGAAAGTGAATTCAAGTGCCCATAAATTATTTGAAATCAAATAAATCACTTTTTTTGGAGTAAAATTATTAACAAATTAATAAAGTGATTTTACTAAAGATAAATTAAAAATTCATTTGAGGGGAAAAAGGTAAATGGGGTATAAAGGATAATTATGAGATCATTCTCTCATTATGTTGATGATTATTTTTTATATTGATTTGAAGATCTCTTGGAGCCTTTGGGGTTTGGAGTGAAACCCTTGTGTGGATTGGTTTTGATGGTGAAAGATTCCACTCTAGCTAATCAGGTTTCGGTGGTGAAATATTACACCCTATCCATTAGGAGGGGAGATCATTCAAATATTCTTCTTGCATTCATATTGAGGATATTGATCAATCTTTTGCAGTAGTTGGGGATTTTGTGGAAGCAATATTTCTTGGGAGAAGAAAAAAGTATATTTCTAAAGTTTGTAGTTCCTTAGAAGAGGTTGATTTCTTCTTGTGCAGGTCAAGTTGCTTGTGTAGATGAGTCATCTAGTGTGGGGACCACATTTTGCATGTAGGTCGAGTGTCTCTTTGTTGGGGGAGGTCGTACCTTTCTTGTGACAACCATATCTTTGTTGGGGGTGTTGATATTATGGTAGTTGTGGGAGGTATTAACATCCACGTGTAACCGTGACAAGAATATAATATTCTAGGAAGCAAGAAGAAACCCTAAAGCATTGGACATAACCCTAGAAGACAAGTTGGCTAAAGGAAATATTTAATATTGATTTGTTAGCTTCCAGAATGAGAAGTCGGCCCATAAAGCTAAGGAGGAGCAGTATAAATATAGGATGCTAGAACTCATTTGAAAGACACAACTCACAACTACAGAAATCTAGTGTGCACTGCATAAATTCAGTAAGTGCGCAAGTTTGGAGAGTAGTTGTAGTTGCATCTACTGCAACTAGTATTTCCAGTTTTAGGATTGGACTTTCTCATGGTTATGGTTTGGAATTTCTTCTTGGTATGTTAGCTATGGAGAGTGGTACACTACCTTGATTAGCTTTTGGGCCTAGGGTTTTCTTTCACAATTATTCTCTTTGTCAAGGTTAAGGTGCTTGGGGATGGCTTCGGCCTATGGTTGGGTGGCAATATTTTTATATTGTCTGTGGTTAAACGAGCACATATATTATTTATAACAGGTTATGGGCCCACACTATCTTCAGACAGTCTAACCACTGGAAGATATATTGGAAGGATTTGCTCAGTTATAGTTGCAGTTGTAGTCAACATTTTGCTGCAGCAACAAAACCCTAAAACTCTCATTAAGACACCTTAAATGAAGAGATTGACTTGATTTTTGTATATCCTAGTGCAACCTAACCTAGCGCACCTCCTGGTACTCTCAACAAGCTAAGACGTCAAGTTTGAGTTTTTGGTCAAACTCAAAGGTTGACCAAGTCAAAAAAGTCATGACCTAATATATGAAGTAAGAAAACAAGTTAAAAGGGGCTTCTAACTTTAGAGCATGGAAGACAAGGATTGATCTCATCCTTTCCAAGAATAAAGTGTTGGATATCATGAAAGGAAAATTCGTGGAACCACAGTTTGAAGGAGGAAAAGAGAAGGAATCTCAAAATGTTGCAGTTATGGAGAAGTTCAAATACAATGACATCAATGCCATGAGTATCATAGTGGAATATGTAAAAGACCACTTGATACCCTGCATCTCTCATCTTGACTCATTTAATAAGATGTACGATGCCCTAACTAACCTCTTCTCAGTTAGAAACATTGGACAAGTAATGGGTCTGAAGAATGAGCTCTGTGACATGAAAATGAATGATAATGACAACATAACATCATACCTTGTGAAAATATCTCAGTTAAGAGATCAACTACAAGCTAATGAAGAAATAATTTCAGAGAAGGAATTGGTAACTATAGTACTCAATGGTCTTCCCAAGACATGAGATGCATTTTCCGCAAGCATGAACACAAGAAAGGAGTATCCCACATTTGAATAACTTTGGACTTGTTGTGCACAAGAAGAATCAAGGATTAAAGAAAAAGAGAAATCCCAAAGGAAATATGATGACCAAGATTTCACAACAAAGTTCAAGAATTTAAGGAATAAGAATAAGTTTTGCTCAAGGAAGAAACCAAATCAAGAAGATACAATGCTTCAACAGTTGAAAATATGGTCACTACCGGAACCACTGTCCTGAGTTAAACAAAAGTAAGGAAACAGATGAAGCAATAGTTTCCAAAGAAAGGGAAACCTCAAAGAAAATCAAGAAGGATAAAACATACTTCTTCTTCTAAGTCAAGAATAAAAGGATAAGGATTTCTATCATGATGACTACAAGTCAAGCAATACACATAAAAAGATGAAGCATGTTGACAATATTTGGTAACAATTCCTGTGGAAACTATTATATTAGTAACAACTTCCAGATAAGCCGTAATTAGAATCAAACCTGAAGAGACCCAGAAGAAGTCAAAATAGAAAGAAGTCAACAACCAAGAGGAAATTAGAAAAATACTTGTGACACCTTTCAAAAGGCAATAAGAATGCAGACGAAAGTGTGGACTATCTTAGATGGAGGGAGATGATTACAAAATTCCAAAAGAAGAGCATGAATTCATGCATGAAGTAAGGATTAGGAGGGATATAATCCTAAATAATATGATCCATTGAGGATTATGAAGTATCTATCCATGTTCCCATTGAAAGTGGCATCCATGAAAAGTAACACGTGTTCAATTTGAATCTAGAAAAAGTCTTCTTCAAAAAGAATACTTAAAGTATCCTGGTTGTCCATCTACATCCATGATCCTATGATGAAATTCAGAAGTTGGAATCTTTATGGAATGAAATATATAGAACACCCATGGACCCAAGAGATAAAGAGAGACATGAGGAAGAACATGAAGATTCCAAGAAAGAAAGAAAATCCATAATAACCAGTTATTATAACAAGAATCACAATACTACCAGCTTGGTTTGAAATCACTAAGAAGCAATCGAGCAAAATAAATGGAAGTTATGATAAAGAATAGTGTGAAAAAGACTTATGAATGGAAGCATTTCAAGATTCAAAAGTTCTTCCAGAAGGAGGGAGAAGACTTTCACAACATCTTGTTCCATATATACCTCTTGTAGTATCCATGGATTGGAATTTACATGTAAAAGATTATTCTTCCCAATAAAGCAAGTGAGGCAAAAGATTATACCAAAAAGAGACCCATGTATGTAGATATAAGAAGACCTTGTATGGATTCAAACAACTTGATGTAGAGTATCTCATATACAACATAAGCATGGTGAAAAATTTCTATGACAGAGATAGTGTATCACAATAGTTACTCAGAAGTCTAGGATGATGGATTGCTAATCCATGGAAAAATCTCATGATGACATAAGTTCTACTTGGATATGTTTTAGTTTGAGCCTTTCCATGATGTCATGAGCTAGCAGGAAACATAAGTGCTGAATTCAAACATGATATATTGTAATGATCAGAGCTATATGAAGCCTTCAAAGAAAACCAGTGTTCCATGGCAGACTGAAGTACATTGAGATCAAGAATTACATTCTCCGTGATGAAGTCCATAAAAGAGAAGTTGTTCTCCAATATATCTCCACATATGAGCAGATAACATATATTTTAGTAAAGCCTTTGTCCAAGATGAAAAAGTTGCGTACTTAAGAAACAAGATGGGGCTCGTGGAGACGATTTCCTTATTGAAAAAGGAAGAGATTAATCATGGTTTGGGAGGGAGCATTGATGTGTTATTGATTTATGGACAATCATTTTTCAATTCGAAAAATGGTCCAGGATGAGCAGTTCCTTTCCAGTTCGGAAAGTGATTTGATATTTTTGACGGACAAGCATTTTCTAGTTCGGAAAATGGTCCAGATCGGACAATCGTTTTCGTAATGAAAATGGTTTGATAGATTGTTGATGTACCATAGACAATGATTCCCCTTATGGTGAGTGTGGGGAATGGTCTAGGACAACCATTATTCTTGGCAGTCACTCTGAGTAGTGGTCAAGTAGAATGGTTTGCCTCGTTGGATAGTCATTCTTTCGAACTTCACATTTATGAGAAGTTTCGAAGAATGGTTTGTTTTGGAGGTTGGTGCAAGACAATCATTTCCATTAGGAAATGGTCCAGACAGTCATTCCCTAGGGTAGACTCATTCTATCCAAGTTGCACTATGATAAGTGTTGGAGGAAAATCCCAGTTAGGTGAATGGTCCAGGTTTAGCAATCGGCGATAGACATTCCCTAGGGTAGACTCATTCTCTCCAGGTTGCACTATGACTAGTGTTAGAGGAATGGCCTAGTTAGGTGAATGGTCCAGGCTCAGAAATCAGGGAAAGTTATTCTTCTATGCTTGAGAAGAATAGTCCAGATATCCCATGGATGATGTTTGACCTTCTGAGGGTAGATGCTCTTCCAGATCTCACATATGTGAGTGGAAGAATGGCTTAGATGACTCAATTTATATCATGATATTGTTTCATGCAAGTTGATATCAGATGATATGATTCCTATGGAGACTGTATGTATCTGGATAGTAGGTGTATGTTTTTATCACTCTGTAATTTTCCCAAGGCTATGGAGGCAGTCACAGAGGCAACATCAAAACCACTTCGAGTCTTGGATCTAGCCCTCCAAGACTCAGAGAGGGATCTCTTTGTGTGATATAGATTTGTTTGAATATATATTAGGATAGCTAATGGGTTCAAAGTTTGTATTTTTTAAATGATTGGCTAGAACAGGAGAAAAGAGGTCCATTGGGTAATGGAGTCACAACTAGCATCAAATAAGACAGATTTGACAGGCCATTAATGCAGGGGAAGTTAGGCAAATCAGTGGATCTTCACAGGATTGATGTATGGTGGAGAGGAAAATATCGAGAAGTCAAATTAAATACAGAGCAATGAATAAGTCTAAATTCAAATTTTAGTGGAAATCATAGAAAATATCCCAAGCCAAGTGACAGAGTGTATTTCTCAACAAGTTCTGCCCTATTACTTCTTAGAATATTTGAGATTGCAACATACAAAATGGAGTTACAGAGGGAGAAAAAATTACAGAGGAAAAATTCACCAGTGAATTTGACACAAGAATCCTTTCATGCGGCACTGTGTTGCTGTAATTTATTCAATAGCATCCTAGTGTAGGATTTACATCCAAAGGTACAGTCAGGTCCAGGAGGGCCTAACAGGATTTTACATCCATCAGGGTCCAATCCCTGCTCTATTATAGACATGAATATAAATAAAATACAATCCTTAGGATCAGGGTATTGAATTTGATCCTCTTCGCTAAAAATAGCAAGTCAAACCCAAAAAGATCTGAACTGAAAAC
>ML799212.1:149313-162359 GCA_009831015.1 Picea engelmannii | reverse complement strand
ATCCATTGAGCTGATCCCAACATCTTATTCTGTAACCTGTACCTGTTTTGATCTTTCAACTAAGACCAAATAACAAAGAACACTGCTGAAAAAGAGATGCTCGGAATGTTGAGATTATTCACACTCTCCTATCCTAATCTACTACAATCACTGCTCAACTAGGTAATGGAAAAATGCCAATGCAACCAATCCAACAGTTGATCTAATAACTCTGTTCTTCCACTATCTTTGATAAAACTCAGAAATAAGTCTGTTACTCATGCTTGAGAGTAATTTCCAGCTTGGTCTTCACCACAGAGGATTTGATAAACCTGAACAATAGGAAAAATACTAGAAATGGAAAAGGATCCTGTATTGAAGAATTTCTCCATATATGTATTTACAGGATCAATATAGGCTTGGCCCATCCTTTGATTTTCAACTTCAAACAATTCAACATCCTAACTTGATTTTTCACCTATGCCTTCTATGTCCTCCAACGTTTCTTTACATGACTGCAAATGCTTTGATGGGATTTGTGGTGATCCTCCCACTGAACCAAGCAATGAAGTTGATTGTCTGATCATATTACAATCATAGATGTTTTTCAATCCATAACTGAATGTCGAAACAGGCTCTTGACTACACATATCATCTAAAATTACTGTTATGGGATCCTGAAAGGATTGACAATATTGCTTCATTGATTCACATTATAGGTTATGGATTTCTATGTATTTATCCTTCAACATCTACCCAAGAATCTCCTTCAAAATTTTGAATGAGTTATTATCTAATGGTATAGAATTACATTCCATTGATTCAACTCTCGTTTCTAGCTATGAACTTCCATCTTGACTTTGAAAATTAATGGAAATTAGTGAATGTGATTTTGGGTATAAAATAGGTCCCATGTCATCAATGACGTCCTTTACTAACTCATCAGAATTTTTTTTGTCTTCACTATTTACAACTTGCCTAGAGTTTCTTTTCAAAAATTGAAAAGATGAGAAACATAAGGGCAAATATTTTTCCCTTACTCTAAAATTTTCTGCATTTTCCTCATTGCTGTCATGATTGTTGGGTAGAGGCTGATTGTCATATCTGAGCTGTAACTGATATTCTTCCTGTCAACGACATACTTCTGATTGTTTTGAACAGTCAACATATTTTTCAGCCTCATAATCATCATCATATTGATCATATTTGGGTAGATTATCCAGGTAAGAAATGTCATCCAACATGCACATCATATCAGCTGGTGGCTCTTCAACAAGCTGAGTTGGAACTTCATGTTTGACTACGTTGTGAATTGAATACATGAAATAATCGTTTGGTGGTTCAGAATACTGAGGTTGGGCTGAAAAGTGTTTGGGGACATTGATCCTTTTCCGTTCTGGCACTAATGGAACATAAGGTCTTCGAACAACAAGCTCATCTTTCCTGCTAATCTTCTGCATCATCTCTTTTACAGTATTTGCCAGGACATCTAGTTTCATTTCTGAAGATGTCATCTACTCATTTTCTATTCTATCTTTCTCTTCTTCCCTTATCTTTTCCTTTCTGTTCAGCAAGTTAGCTTCCACATCAAATGCAATCTTTTGCATTTCTTCAAGTGTTGCAGTGTTCCTTTCTCTTAATTGGAATTTCATCTTAGGATCGAAAGCATCAGGGTAATGGAAGTGAGCTAATCCTGGGGGTAGCCTTATATCAACCAGA
Organism: Picea engelmannii; assembly: GCA_009831015.1. Taxonomy (NCBI): domain Eukaryota; kingdom Viridiplantae; phylum Streptophyta; class Pinopsida; order Pinales; family Pinaceae; genus Picea; species Picea engelmannii. The sequence continues at coordinate 160,661 of ML799212.1, read as the reverse complement.
ATTGCATGGTACACCTTATTGAACCTTGTTGAAAACTGATGTACTGTCTCCCCTGGCTGTCTTTTCAAATGGTCATACTCTTCTAGGATGAGAAAGACATTTCTCATGATCACCCATCAATCTAGGAAAACTTGCATAAATTGACGAAAATTTCCGATGCTTGTAGCTGGAAGGTTCTTAAACTAATATTTAACTTTACCTAGCAATGATAGGGAAAACATCCTGATACAAACATCGTCTTCTTCCACCTCAAATAGATCAAGAAAATCCTTAAGATTTTGAATGTGTTTTTTTGTAGTGATATTCACATTTTCCCCATAAACCTGGGAAGGTTTTTTCTATAATTGGCAAGGAAGTCATGGAGAATGGAAGGTAAAACCATAGGTTTGTATCTGTCTAAGAATTTCATAGGTATAGGAGGTAAATCAAGGGTCTTATAACTATATGGAATTTCAACCTGTAACTCTGGGATTTTTATATATGTGTTAGAGATCTTGACAACTGTGGGGAATAAAGCAGGAGGCTTATGTCTGTCAAGGCTTTCTATAGGTGTGGAGTGTGTACCAGAGCTATGTGAATGGGCTCAATCCTTTGAGGTTCATCAAGTTGAAAATGATCATCCTGAATTTCAACAATATACTCTGGACTAGGATCATGATAAGAGAGAAAGTAATTGCGGATGAAACCAATAATATCATGAATACAATTTGAGCTTGAGTACCTGGTCTTTTTAGGCTGCTTGGTCATGCTTCGGGTTCTTCCTCCAGTGGAGTCTTTGAGTTGGCACTATCTGGAGCTGACTGGAGTCACTAGGTGAAAGATTTCATCCTTCTTGTGCTTGCTCACTGTCCACCATCAATGATCAGATCTGGAACTTGAAGTGCACTACTGGAGAAAGTTCCCCAGTATGGTCGCCATTCTGTTATCACTCTGTAATTTGCCCAAGGTTATGGAGGAAATCACAGAGGCAACATCAAAACCACTTCGAGTCTTGGATCTAGCCCTCCAAGACTTAGAGAGGGATATCTCTATGTGATATAGATTTGTTTGAATATATATTGGTCTAGCTAATGGGTTCAAAGTTTGGATTTTTTAAATGATTGGCTGGAATAAGAGAAAAGAGGTCCATTGGGTAATGGAGTCACAACTAGCATCAAATAAGATAGATTTGATAGGCCATTAATGCAGGGCAAGTTAGGAAAATAATTGGATCTTCATAGGATTGATGTATGGTGGAGAGGAAAATATCGATAAGTCAAATGAAATAAAGAGAAATGAAGAATTTTGAATTCAAATTTCAGTGGAAAACATAGAAAATATCCCAAGCCAAGTGACAGAGTGTATTTCTCAACAAGTTCTGCCCTATTACTTCTTAGAATATTTAATATTGAAACATACAAAATGGATTTACAGAGGGATACACAATTATAGAGGAAAAATTCACCAGTGGATTTGACATAAGAATCCTGTCATGCGGCACTGTGTTGCTGTAATTTATTCAATAACATCCCTGTGTAGAATTTACATCCAAAGGTACAATTAGGTCCAGGAGGGCCTAATAGTCTTTTACATCCATCAGGGTCCAACCCCTGCTCTATTAAAAACATGAATATAAATAAAATACAATCCTTAGGCTCAAGAGATCGAATTCTATCCTCTTGGCCAAAAATAGCAAGTCAATCCCAAAGAGATCTGAACTGAAAACTAGGCCGAATCCACTGAAAATAGGGGTACGATCAGACATATTTTTCTCTTCAATGCTGAAACCTAGGAAAAAACTGGAGGAGGTTATTTTATATAATCATGTTTTGGACAAAAACCTCCTTTTTTTTCTCCAAATTCATTTCCATCTCGCCAAAACAGCTCTCACAAAATCAGGACTGAAACAGGAAAAATAAAAAAATATGAAAACTGAGGCTGAAAGATAGCTTTGATTCTCCCAAATGGTGGCACCTGTGCAAACACTGAGAGAGTTTTTTGTTATTGATCCTGTTACGAAGAAAAAATTCTCTCGGTTTTTCAAAATTCATTTTCGTTTGCCAATAATTCTTCCTGAAAAAAAAAACTGGTCAAACTGGGAAAAATGGCGGTTTTGAGTTTTTTGGGGAGGGCGGTTTTGGAGAGGTAAGTGGTATGTTAGAACCCCCTGAAGTGGTAAGTGGTATTGGGAGGTGGGGGTCCGATTTCATCTAGAGGTAAAAAGTGTCCCTCCCAATACCACTTATCGAACCCCCCTTGGTATTGATGGGACGTGAGGGGGGGTCTGATATGCATGGAAAGTGTGGGTAGAACTTAGGATATGTTGTATTTTGGGTTCTTTTGTTTTTTGTTTTTATATTGTTTATTTTTTACGTTTTGTTTTTTACTTTTGTTTTTTAATATATGTATTTATTGTTTATTTTTAATATGCTTTGTTTATTGTTTTATTTAATATATGTTTTGTTTATTGTTTTATTTAATATATGTTTTTATATGTTTTATTTAATTATTTGATATTTAATATTTTTATTTGATGTTTAATTAATAAACACTAACCTAATTACTAATTTAACAACTAACTTAATTATTAATTAATTAACTAGTCTAACATATTTTAATTAAACTAACTATACTAATTTATTACTAACATTATTAATCTATTATTCTTTTTAGCCTAAGTTTGTTTATTCATGGATGAGTGGCAGACAAGATGTAGCCAACGAGACAAATGGATAAGGGAGTGAGTGGCGCGGAGGTGGATGAAGGATGCATCAGGGTGATGAAGGGTTGGGCGAAAATGGATAGAAGGGGAAAATGGAATCAACCGAGCCAGACGTCGTCATCATGGGGGAAACACCAAAAAAGAAACATAAGAGTCAGGTTACCTATGATTATAGGACCCCAACATATGCTATTGTGATGGATGTGTCCCACTGGTTGTGACTATGTGTCACTGATTAAGTAGTTGTGTGCTACTTGGTGTGGTTTTGTACCACTAGATAGTAGTTGTGTACTACTATGGATATATAGAGTTGTGTTCTATTGAATGTCATTGTTCTGATTTCCATGTAGACTATTAGTAGTGTTGGAAATTATTATCAGCTAGATGGATAGTTAGTGTGTTAGTGGACAAACATTCTCCAGACAGAAAATGGTCCATGACATTTATTCTTCTAGGATGTATGTATGGATTAGAAGAATAGTCCTTGTGGCCCATGGCATGGCTTCCAACATCTATTGAAATAGTTATTCTTCTAGGACATATATCTGGATTAGAAGAATGGCTCTTGTATCACTTTGTGGAGTGAATGACTTATTCAACATCATGCCTGATTAATTAGATGGAGTGTGCCTTTGAGATATGATGTAGTTTATGCTATCAGATGATATTGATAGTGATGATGGTGCTCTTGATATAATCATGAGATAGCATGTGTGGCTACGATGATTCTATTTGTTGAATGGTATGTTTGTGCTCAAGACCAATTCTTTCAATACCTCCCTAGCTAGGAGGGAGTGTTGATATTATGGTAGTTGCAGGAGGTATTAACCTCCATGTGTAACCCTGAAAAAAATAGAATATTATAGGAAGTAAGAAGAAACCCTAAAGCATTGGACATAACCCTAGAAGACAAGTCGGCTAAAGGAAATATTTAATATTGAGTTTTTAGCCTCCAAAATGAGAAGTCGGTCCAGACATCTAAGAAGGAGAAGTATAAATATAGGACGCCAGAGCTCATTTGAAAGCCACAACTCACAACTGCAGAAATCTAGTGCACAGTGAAAAAATTCAGTAAGTGCACAAGTCTGGAGAGTAGCTGCAACTACAACTACTGCAACTAGTATTTTCGGTTTCAGGATTGGGCTTTCTCATGGTTATGGTTTGGAATTTCTTCTTAGTATGCTAGTTCTGGAGAGTGGTATGCTACCTTGATTGTCTTTTAGACCTAGGGTTTTCTTCCAGAATTATTCTCTCTGTCAAGGTTAAGGTGCTCGGGGGTGGCTTCCGCCTATGCTTGGGTGACAATATTGCTATATTTTCTATGGTTAAACGAGCACATTTATTATTTCTAACAAGAGGATGTTGTAATTTTGTTGGAGAATCCATATCTTTGTTGGGGAAGGTTGTATCTTTGTTTTAGCAGCCATATATTTTTTGGGGAACGTCGTATCGTTCTTGTAGCATCCATATTTTTATTGGGGGAGGTCGTAACTTTTGTTCTAACAACCGTATCTTTGTAGGGGGAGGTCGTACCTCTTGTTGCAACAAATATATATTTGTTGGGAGGCCGTACTTTTTGTTGTAGTATCTATTTCCTTGGCTGGGAGGTCATATTTCTGCTAGAGGATCCATGGACGACTATCTTATCTTGTGGAGGAGTATCATTTTATTGGGAGAGATCAATTTGAACCTTCATTTATTTCCCATCTTGTCACAGGTCACAATTGTAATAAAAATCAAATCGTTTTTGGGATTTTATTAGTTGTTGTTGGTGATTTAGTGAGATACTTCCACTTATCAGTTTTTTGTTATAATTTGCAAGAATTGTGAAAAATATTCTTGTCATGAAACCCTCATTTATCTACTGGAAACTACCATGAGAAAACCAATTAGCAAACAATAAAACATAACAACATGAATAAGAGATTTTATAGTGGTATTTAGGCTTGTTGTCAAAGTGTTTGACAATAGTCCTGAACCAGAGAAATCAAAACAACAAACATAAACACTATAGCAACAAGAAAATAGGGTGTGTACAGTGGCCTTTGAGTATACCATCAAAGTGTTTGAAAAAATCTCTGACCTAACAATACATTAAAAACACAACAATAATTAGAAAGGGGTTATTTTAGGGGCACTAAAACACTCTAACAAACTATTTGACGAAAGTCATGAGTCAAGAAATCATTCAAAATGTTACAACAGTAAGTAGAAATTCATATTAGTAGTGGGTGGGTTATTATAGTGGTATCATAGTTGTGCATCCTGCCTGACTGAGGGGAAATCAAGGAAAATATATATTCATATTGTTTTCAATAAGTGACCAACACTTATACCCTTCTATTTCAGTAGTGGTAACTTGGTATCAAGGCTTGCATCCAGGTCTTAGGAAAGATGAAGACAACACATGAACACTTGGAGAAATTTTTACAAACTTCTTAACAAGGTCAGAAGAATCTAGAAACATTGTTAGAGATTCTAAGTTGTTGGAACATCACTTATCAATTGGGAAGAAAAAAAAAAGTTTCAAATCCAAAGTAGTTAGTGATGTGGATGCTTCATCTCATGAGGGAAGTTTGAGAGAACCCCGGGAAGAATTCTTGGAAGTGCATGCATCTGCTCATTTTTAGGAGGTGTGCAATGGGGTTGATAAAAAATCAACTTTCAATACACCATTAGATTTATCCTATGAGGTTGATAACCCTAATTCTTATGATGGGCATGTTGATTGCGCACATGATTATTATGATGATCTTTGTGTGAAGTTGAGTATTGCACATTATTCATTATCCATGACAATGACTCAATCATATATGGCATACATAACACATGAGGATGTTAGTGGTGTTAAGTATTTGATGGAAGAGACTCTTAGGTTGATCAAGTACGAGGGTTATTAAGTTTTGCAGGGGCTTGAAGAGAAGTATGATTAAAAAATTTATGATTATACCCATAGTTTTCATCATGGGGATCATGCACCACCTATTTTGGAGAGCTCAATGAAGGCTCAAGTCATAGCCACAGATGAGAAGCATATGCATATGCTAATTGGGGGAATGGGTATATTAAAAATGTGGACACTTCAATCTAGGATTCAGGTTCATATGACACTAGTGGAGTGGAGGTGAAGGATAAGATTAAATGGGAGTAGAATTATACAGTGGTATATAGTGGTATACATTGGTATACAATGGTGATGCAAAGATTGTTATTGATTATCCATATGAGGAGGAGATGGATTTTGGTGAGGAAAATATGTTGGGTCATAATGTTGTTCGATCCCTTTTTCTTGAGGATTGTATGGTGAGGTACACTCATCAATTTCCTTTCATGCCACATATGCATGACCCAAGGTTTGGAGAGATTCCTCTAGGGAGACCCCCTGACATAGGCTGCGAGTTGAGGGATGGTCACATTCAAGATTATACATACAGAGTGGTGGACAACAAATTTCTTGAAACATTTGGGAAGGAGCTGAACATATTAGTAGGCACAGAGTTGACTCCTAGTACTTTATTCCAACCAGATGGTTGCATACAAAAACAGGAGTCAAAAACTCGGTTTATTTGTATTCTCTTGGTTATTAGTGTGGCACAACAAGATTCAATGGGTATTGGGGATGGTGGACTTCTAACTTGGTTTTGGGATCCAAGAAGTCATCTAATTTATAGATCACTTCAAATTTTGATGTCGGTTGGAAAAGTTGTGACCATGATTGGTTTGTTTCATTTTTGGATTTCCATGAGAGGAGATGTTGAGACTTATTATATAGGGTGGGACACATTTTATTTTTTGATACCCAAGATTGAGTCTGACAATGGATTTGTAGAATTTGGATTCACTGAGATGCCTTGGCAGGATATGACTCATGGTTGGGTTTATCCCTTACAAATATTTCAGCTTGGGGTTCTAGGAGAGAATAATGCAATTTGGACACAATGGATAGATAGTTATGATCAAAGTGGTGCAGCGTCAACATGGTGGTTGGTTATTTCTGAGATTATCTTGGGACCCTGGGATTACATGTTTTGGCAGTTCAATTATTGATAGACAGGGAAGAGTCGGTTATTACTTTCAATATTTTCCTCATATGGTGATTTAGGTTGGTTCCCTATAAGAGCCATTCTTTGAAGGGTTGATCAATTTTTTGCAATGCATGATTGCTATGCCTATCGGTATTATTTAGGTAGTCTCTTGTGTTAGTACCTTGTAGGAAAATGATTTGAGAAAAGGGTGCATCACATATTTCAGGTTGGTTTGGGACCCTAGGATCATTCTTAGTTTCATTTTGCTTTAGCTTATTTATTGTAGGGTTTTTATGGCATGGCTTGAGGGAAAGAAATCTTTGCGAAGGGAGCACTGTAATGTCCCTATCTTTGGGTTCCCTTGCTCTGCATTTGGAGATGACTTTATGGATTTATGTCATCCTAGTCAGAGGGGTAATTTTATGTTACCAGTGAGCTCAAGGGGTTTATAAGATCTATATGATCATTTAAGAGGTCTACTTATCATCTTTCATCATTGGGGTCATTCTTGTGCAATCAAATTTCAATTCTATTGCATTTCGATTGTTTCTGTAAATTGAGAATATTATTGAGCATTATTTAATGGATTTCACTAAGGTTGTCATTTTAATAAATTATATAAGATGGGCACTGTCACACACCCACTACCATAATCAAATTTTCGTTGATTTCTGCAGAATCAGAGCCCCCGAAATATCTACGGAGGCCTAGTGTAAGCTATCTCTTTCTCTCTCTCTGCTCCCATGTGATCATGGGTCATGATCACAGGTCAAATAATCATGGTGCCTCTTTGTATTTCGTGCCTCAGCACTACAGGGATGTCAAATCATTCGAATCTGCAACCGTCGAACCCCAGCAGGGTTAGTGACTGGCCAATAGGGACGAATCCCTACAGGGTTAGCAATTGGCCATTAAGAATGGCCTTGTCGCGCGGTTGAGTGGAGTATAGGTGGCGAGAGGGGAAACATGACATGGTGAGTGATGTGACAGGAGACGGGTCCCACTTCACATGCCACACCATTCCGGACCCCCCCCCTCCCAATAAAGGCGGAATGGCAAGGGGGGTCCGGAATTCGCCTGAATGTCGTTGATTAAGGCAAATAAATCCTGACCATTCTAGAGTTGTGTGTTTGATTCCAGACCCCCCCCTTCACCACTAAAGGAAGAATAGCAAGGGGGCTCCGGAATGAAGCCTCAGCCGTAGATCTGGGTGGGTGGACTTTGGCTGTCCAGATCTGCTCGCCACTTACCCTAAGGCGCATTCGCACCCCGGCTTAAAGTTGACATCTCTTTATCACATCTGATGGTCGTTATAGACCCTGAGATCCTCCGAAAGAATATTGTCCATTCATCAGGACTTAACCACATGATAACATCCCTATATTTATAAGTCTGGATTTCGGGGTTTGAGAGCACGAGGGAACATGCCCTTCATTATCAGCGAGTGCCGAAACGCCGAAGTGCAAAACAAGCCTAAATCGGTGATTATCCCCTTGGGTTATGCCTTGGTCAATATGACCTCTTCCCACATGACCACACTCTCTCTTCCGTCGGGATTTATCAAGGTGAGAGCCCGTCAATGGAACTCCCGAATTCTTGATTCCCGATTTCCCGAAATGGGTAATCTCTCGACATCTAGCCACCCAAAATCGGTCGGTCTATGACTGCTTCGGGGTTTCCACCATGGAACATCCCGATCTCTCATCACCAGAACTCCCGAGTTCCCGACTCCCGATTTCCTGAAATGGGAAATCTCATGACACGTGGCCTCCTTTAATCGGACGACCCGAATCTATTTTGGGGTTTCTACCATGGAATGCCCCGATATTTCGTCACCAGAACTCCTGATTTCTCGATTTCCCGAAATGGGAGATCTCACGACATGTGGCCTCCTTTAATTGGACGTTCCAGATCTATTTCAAGACTTTCTCCCTTATTCACCGGGGGTTTAACCCTTGGGTATCTCCTGACAGATCCAATGGCTGTCAGGTTTTCCAGCTGAGATCTGACGGCTCAGATAGGTTCCTAACTTGTGCATTCTCCCACAACCTCCTGGACGGGGAAAAATCAACGGTCCATATGTTCTCATGGACCTTGGGGATCTACGATCCCGATCTCTTCGCTACCCATGAAGACACAGAAAGACACAGTGGTAAGGCATTTAACACTCCAGTTTCTTCTTCCAATCTGACAGCCATGAGTGACCATCGATCTCCCGATGGGATCTTGTCCATCAATTCGATACTTATCAGGGATTTCTTAAGGCGTTGCGCCTTCACGTCCTTTTTCCAGGTTCTTGATGGGATTTTTGAGAAGGGTATCTCTATGGGGAGGTCTACCCAAGGTACTATCTGAGGCAGATAAGGGTATCTCTCTCCCGAGAACCAGGCGTGAAGTCTGAATTAGATCAATATGCATATAAATAATGATTTATGAGAACATAAGCCATACGTAGTCTTTCCATATAAACATACAACTACCAGTACTGATCAAGACACCATACAGACATTCTTATATTGAAGTCATTCACAATTTCACATCTTATGATCATAAATGTCAGCATACATATATTTCAATATTCCAAAGGAAAAACATTTATCAAAAAGTAACACCAGGGGTTAGGCAACTGCTGAGAGGGGTGCTCGTTTCCACCCAACCGTAGGCTCAATGACTCCCAGTGGATTTACCACTAACCACCCCCGAGATGAGACCATGATGCTATGAGATTGCGTCTCTGTTTTCTAGTGACCAGGAGTGAAGGTTACTCTCCTTCCTCTCTGCCATCACCCACTCTGCATATCGCTAGAGCTCTCTTTCTCCCCTCACGTCTGCCCCCAATCGCTTCTCCCCCACGCCTTATCCTCTTGAGATGTTGTGTGTGGCGTGATTTTCCTCGCGCTGGTCAAGCCCGACGGCTCTACGGATGGGTGGTTCACCTCCCCATCCCTCATTAATTCACAAGGATCCATATACCTACCATCCTGCGAGACATTTAATTCGGGGCCAGCGAGCCACTTTTGGTTCTCCGGGCCAATGGAGTCCAAATACGGTATTGATTTTCGGTGGAAGTTAATGCCACCTTTCCAGGTGCCTTCCACCGCCTTTCTGGAGCCATCGTGGTCTCTTTTTAAGCATATCCCCTCTCAACAGTCCTGCAATATAAATTCATAATATTATTCACATTCATTGACATTTTCCACAAGGTCCATTCACATCACATATTCACATTTCTGAGTTTGCCACAGTTCTTGGCCAGTCGAGTTATTTTTACAAACTGGGGGAAATAGGGTGTTCCAATTCCCTCCCCCTTAAAGGAACATCATCCTCGATGTTCTATATATCAACATGTCATGCATGTTCAGATACAAACAAAATCAGATATGCATGTTTCATGGCATCCTCCATTTCCCATGTAGCCTCATCTGGGCCAAAATGTTTCCACTGCACCTTGACTTGTGCAATGGTTCGGTTCCGGAGCGAGGTTTCCTTTCTGTCCAATATGCATTGGGGTTATGGTAGAAAGTCTCCCTCCGGTTCCACCTGGATCACAGACCAGTCAATTATATGATTAGCATCATGTACATATTTCTTCAGTAATGAAACATGGAAAACATTATGTGCTTTTATTGTGGGGGGAAGTGCTAGTCGATAGGCTACAGGTCCCACTCTATCTAGAACCTCAAAGGGTCCATAATACCAGGATGCCAACTTGGCACAAGCTCCCATTTTCAGGGAACTCCTTCTGGGATTAATTTTGAGATATACATGGTCTCCCATTTTGAACTCTCTTGGAGTTCTCTTTTGGTCGGCATAACTTTTCTGTTGGTTTTGAGCGACCTTCAGATTTTGTTTTATCTGAGTCACTTGCTGTTCCATTTATTTCAACATATCGGGTCGACAAGATATCTTGTTTACAGAGTTACTCCAACTGACTGGAGTATTACACGGCCTATCATAGAGGACCTCGAAGGGACTCATCTTTAAGGATGCTTGGTAGCTGTTGTTGTAGGCAAATTCTACCAATGGAAGGTAGTCTTCCCATTTTATAGGTTGATGCATTACATGCATCCTTAACATATCCTCTAATATTTGATTCACTCTTTTTGTCTGTCCATCGTTTTGAGGGTGATAGGCGGTGCTAAACAATACTTTGGTCTCTAAACCAGCCATCAGTGATTTCCAAAAATTGGAAGTAAATTTTGTGTCTCTGTTAGACACTATCTCTTTCGGCATACCGTGCAGTCTGAACACCTCTTTCATGAATACCTGGGCGATATCTATCGCCTTGCAGGTTGATTTGATGGAGATGAAATGAACAGACTTGCTCAGTTTATCCACCACTACCATAATGGCGTCATTATGTTTGGTTGAAGTTGGTAATCCAATGATAAAATCCATGGAGATGGTTTCCCATTTCCATTCTGGGATGGGTAAAAGTTGCAATAGTCCTGCTGGGTGTCGATGTTCTGCTTTAATCTGTTGGCACTCTATGCATTGGACCAAATATTTGGCTGTGTCTTTCTTCAATCCAAGCCAATAAAATTGTTTTCGGGTGCCAGTGATCATTTTCTGGTATCTTGGGTGACTAGTATATGGTATTTTATGTAGTTCATCCATAATGA
>ML799212.1:102440-120078 GCA_009831015.1 Picea engelmannii | reverse complement strand
AGAAAGTTCTCCAATACTTTATCATTTAAATATTCCTTCTTGATTTTGTCACCTTACTTTATCATTTCTTGATTTTGTCACTTGTATTTATTATTTAAATAATCCACCTTGACTTTGTCACTTTACTTTATCATTTAAATAATGATTTCTTCTTTTAGGTCACTTTGACATCTTTGACCTTGGGGGCTTCAAGACTTCATGTGGGGGTCCTTCATCTTCGTAAGGCCATAACTCTCAAACCATGAGGAGTTATGTGACATTCCACATACCACCAGAAATGGCATGACAAGCACTATCCATCTAGGATAGTTTCACCAACAATTTCCTTGATCTTCATCGCATTATTCCACATACAAGCATGGGTCCTCCAACCATTCTTCTAGGATAACTCAATCCGAAAAGTGTCTTCCTGTGAGGGATTTCACCATAAGGGGACCACTTTGGAGTTCATACATTTTTGAACCTTATCAATCATGATAAGACAATAATGAGAGCATGGGTCCTCCAACCATTCTTCTAGGATAACTCAATCCGCAAAGCGTCTTCCCGTGAGGGATTTCACCATAAGGGCACCACTTTGGAGTTCATTCATTTTTGCACCTTATCAATCATGATAAGACAATAATGAGTCATCTATACATTTTTCCAACAATGCATCATATACCAATAAAACCACATCGAATCATCTTCATCATGTATCAATGACAACTCATTGATCCATCTTCATCATATCAATGACAACTCATTGATCCATTTTATATATGCATTATCATCGAGGACAATAAATATTACATTACATAGATCATCAATCAATCAATCCTTTGGCATCAATCAATCAAACCATTGGCATCAATCAATCAAACCATTGGAATCAATGACAACATGATTCAACAGACTCAAATAATGGAAGTAAAGAGGGAAGTGATTCCCCCTATATAGAACCAGAAGAGGCCATTCCCAAGATATCTTTGGCAATAATAATGGGAATCTCTCAACCATAAAAATTAAAACTAAGAGGGAACATAAAAAGGAAAATGTCACCATTTTAGTAGATACATGGAGCATCCATAATTTTATAGATATAAATGTTTCAAGTAGATTAAACTTATATTCGTGTATTTAGCTGTAAATAAGAGTAATGGAGGAAGATGGAAAAAAATGATGGAATAGGAAAATGTCACAAGGTGAAGCCTCAGATAGAAGATTATCAAATTGGGATCTGGATTTTACACAATACCTTTGGGGGAGTAGACATCGTCCTGGGAATTTAATGGTTTCAAACATTGGGGACCTATTATGCAAATCACCAAAAACAATTTATAAAATTCAAATGAGAAGGAAGAAGATATAAATTATACAGATTCCATCCACCTCCTACCCAAATTATATCTTCACAACAAATGGAGAAACTAATTCGAAAATGAGCACCAACTTATGTGGCACAATGTCATCAGATGGAGATATTGGCAACAAAAATGGTCAAATCTCAACACACAAAGATTCAATCATTAGTCCAAACATATGACAAGGTATTCCAAGACTTACTAATGAAGTTGCCACCTAAAAGAAACATAGAGGATATAATTGAGGTTAAACCATATTCAACACCAGTCAATATAAAACCCTATCGATACCCTCACCACCACAAAACAAAGATAGAGAGGCTAATTCAATACCTATTGAAATGTGGGGTTATTAGAACAAGAAGCCCATATGCAACCCCAGTAATCTTGGTTCAAAAAAAGGATGGATATTTCAGACTATGTATATATTATCGAGGGTTAAATTAAATGACTATAATTTTTTTTTTACATACCCTTCATAGACGAGTTGTTGGATGAAGTCTGTAACATCCCCATTATAATACTCAGTTTAATTAATGATTATGTAGATATAATGTGTGGCTATGGCCAAAGCAATGTAATATGTGAATTGTATTTCTTTGTTTTATTAATAAAATTTGATTCCAACTGCTAATGGGACATGGAAAAGAGATGGGGGATGAATTAATCCACAAGAGAGGGGAGTTTCTAGGATAATGTCCAAGGGGGTCCAAGGAGGAAATACCCATGTATATTAATCTAACCCATTTTCCTAAAATTACTATTTGTATATGAACCTTCCCATTTTTGATTGAGTGTTCTCAAAGCCAATCATTGAATACATGTAAGAGGGTGGGTATGAGTAGTCACATCCAAAAGTTATTGGGCACATGGGGGTTAAGTAAAATCAACTTGGGGAAGAGTGTGAATCAAAAAATGAAATCCAAAGAAAGGAAATTAATATGGATTGGGACAACTCTTTTTACACATTGAGTTTTTGTACATGAAAAAAAAGTAGAGAGAAAGAAACAGAGATGGAAGTTGATGAAACCATGGAGGGATAATTATAGAGCATACTAGAGCGTAATTGGAGATGGAAAACTGAAGAGCCAAGTTGGCAGGCCTAAAGAGTGAACTCTCATGTGAGTTTCACTAAAACAACAAGTGTTTGTTGTTGATTTTTTGATAGTTTCCTAGAAGCAATTTCCCTTGAGTTCCCAGCTGAGAGATTTCTAGCTACCTGTTCTAGAGAGACCCTGATAAATAAATGGGATGCCTGTGGGACTAATATTAGTAAAGGGGTACATTCCTTGGGTTGGATAGGTGAAGAGGAAGAGAGTTGGTGGAAAATCAAGATAGTTGTTGGAGAATATCAGTTGGGTTGAGAGTTTTATGAGTTGTGAGTGGACTGTGAGAGACCACCCTCTTTTGTTGATTGCTAGCCTTATCTCGAGGGTGACTAGTTGTTGATACTTGGAACAATTAGTCTATGGTTGGGTGGAACACCCATCCCAAGCAGTTGGTTGCACAACTGTTGTGAAACGATACGTGTTTTATCTTATTGTTATGTTAAATTATGTGTTTAATTGTTGTGCATGAACTATGTGTATTTGGAAGTGATTTATATGTTGTTGTAATGAGTTGTTTATTTGCATTTCATGTTGATTATTAGCATGTTGTAGATGAATCTATTTTTTGGTTGTATACAATAGCTAAATATGTTTTAATCCGTAGTTATAATCTACAGGAAAATCAACTAACTATAAATGAATTAATTTAGTTAGCAACAAAATTGTTTTTAAGAGTATTATGCACCATAATGTCCCTTGGATGGGCTAGGGGACCTTACATTATGGTATCAAACCTCTAGTTAAAAGGTCGGGCTTGTATGGGCTCAAACGAGAGTGAATTGGTGAAATTTTCTATTGTATATTTGTTGAGACAGGTTTGGGGAAAAATGGAGATTTTAGAGAGAAATCCACAATTCTGTGAGTGAAATCCAATTTTTAATGAATTTAGACAATTTGACAAGGTTAATGGAGTATAGCGGTGAAGTTGCAGATCAAAATTCGATCTGGAATGGTCAAAATTCAAGTTTAATGGCCACTTGTAGAGTTACAGGTAGTTTGGAGAATTGATGTCTGAGATCATGTTTATCTCATGATTGACGGTCAAGATTCGTCGTGATAAATTTAAAAATTCCTAAGGATTCGACCATTTGAAGGGTTGATAAGATCAATGACCATGATTAAATTGGGGGTTGTGAAATGGATCAGATCAAGGATTTATAGTCATCATGGTTTTTCATTGAAAATTTTCTAAGTGTGAGGTTCGATAATAGAATCCATCGATGACCGATGGTCATATCAGTGAGTTTGGCAAAGTGTTGGAAATTTGCCAAGAAAAATCGTCGACGACCGGTGGACGAATCGATCAAAAAAATGAAGAGTTTCGGTCGTCCATAATAAATCTCTGAATGTCGATGGCCAATGGTCGAGGTTTGGATGAATTCGGCGAAGTATTTCGAATCAAGTAGGAGAATTTGTTGATGGTCGATGTGTCGATGGTTCAACGTCGGATGATGTCAGCAAGGTGTTCGGGTTGTTCAAGAGAATCGAATAAAGGATGATGGTGGAAGGATGATGATGATTTCATCATCCATGTGTCATGCCACATCAACTAGGCTGACACCTCAGGATGACTTTTCATGCCATGTCAACAATTTCCACATCAACCAACAGAAGTGGTTGATGGATGATGGTCAAATCAATTGATTTGTGAAAGTGTATTTGAAAACCATTGGGGATTGCCGATCGCCGATGGGCCGCTGGTTGGGTGTCAGATGATTTTTTTGGTAGTTCCATTCACCAACGAAGGTAACTGAAGACCAAAGGCCAATGACTTGGTCAGTTGGGTTGGAGTTGTATGAAAGTCGGTCATTGGGGGAGTTGGGCTAATGGTCGACGGTTGGGTCGAAAATTTGGGGAAGTATTATGCATGTCACATAAGAAATTTGGTCTCCGATGGTTAATATAGAGTATATCAATGGTCCATATTTCTTTTGACCTCATATTGATGACACAAATTACACATAGGAAAAATTGTTCCAAAGTTTAAAAAAAAAAACGTCTGGAGCCATTTTCATAATTTGGCCATAAATAGAGAAAATTACAATGGATTGGGATGAAAATTATGAGGTTTTTCCACAAAGGGTATTTATACAAAAATTCCATAGAGGGCCCTTATCCAATTCTGCTCGAATTTGGCATAAATTGCAAAATAATGGTTCTTAAAGATTTGGGTCTAGATCATTGAAATAATTCCATATTAAGACAAACCTCTTTGGGAGAGTCCAAAAAGTAGGAAAACAAATAAACCATGAGGGAACTGAATAAATCTTATGGGGATTGGAATGGGGACACTGAAATAGGCCAAAATCCATTATTTTGGGCCACTTTTTGGGGATTTTTGAGATTTCCAGAGAAAGAAAAATGACCCTAGATCACAAAACTGGAAAAGTTGATGTATTCACATTTTTATATACTCATTAATACAAACAACTTTGTTTTAGTGAAATATTTCCATAAATACACAGATTGAGAGATAGTCAGTTCTGCTAAACTTTCCAAATCTGGAAAAATGGGTGAAAAAGGACAAAGTTGCAGATTCCATATTGTTGTAGTTTTTGTCTAGAAAATCATATTGAAATTCTTAGAGTTGTTATGAATTCCATGTTGTTATTGTTATCTATGTATCATAGAAAATTTTTTCCAGTTCCTGACATATTTTCTTTTGTAGTTGACATAAGTTATCATTTCAATAAAATTGCACCAATAGAGAAAATGCATAGAAAAGGGTGAAAATGGTTTTTTCAAGAAGCCATAAATTTCAGCTCAGAGATCGTAATGGAGAATGAGTATATCCGTTGAAAATATATTTCATAGAGGAATGAATCTATGGAATCGCAGTGTGAACTTATGAAATGTGTCCTTCATAAATTGATGAGGAAACAACATGTATTCTAATTAATGAAATGTTTTACAATACATGTTCTAACAACAATTATTACATGCACATTTTCTTGCAGAATTAGAGGTATAGAAAGAAAATTTAGTTCTTATATGAGGATTGGAGTTATGGAAGATTCTCATCCATGAGGAAGATATCATAGGTCTTCATGTCAACATGGGGAATGCTGAGACATAGTCAAATGGAATAAGAGATAGGCATGATCCTTTCACTATGAGAAGTCTGCATAGGGAATTCTAGAGCTACAGGGTTGATAATAAAAGGATTATGAAGAATCAAGAAGAGATACTTCATATCTTAAATACATTGCATAAGCAAGTCAACAAGGATTGACCTGAGATCATGCTATCATCAAGTAAGGATAAATGAAGAAGACATCAACATGACAACATTCATAACAAGATATGGGAATTATGAACTCACGGTAGTGCCATTTGGGATATCAAATACCCCAACATTCTTTATGTGTTTGATGAATGGAGTGTTCATGGAGTACCTGGACAAGTTTGTGATTGTGTTCTTAGATGATATACTCATATATTCTAAATCAGAAGAGGAACATGAGCAACATTTAAGAATGATGTTGCAAGTTTTAAGAGAGCATAGATTGTATGCTAAGCTAGTAAGTGCATCTTTTATCAAAAGAAGATTCACTACTTGGGGCATATAATCAACAAAATGGATATAAGTTGATCCTAAGAATATAAAGGCCATTAGAGGATGGCCAGTGCCAAAGAATGTGACAGAGGTCGGATCATTCACTGGTCTTTTTGGTTATTACTGAAGATTCATAAAAGGTTTTCAAAGATTGTAAGTCCAATCGCTTCTTTGCAAAAGAAGGGAGTGAATTTCAATTGGAATTCCAAGTGTGAAGAGAGTTTTCAATAGTTGAAGGGAATATTGAAAAGTGCACCGATATTGAATATTGCGGATCCAAATGAATATTTTGTTGTGTGCATTTATGCATTCAAGGAAGGGCTTGGCAGATTCCTTTGTCAAAAGGATCATGTCGTATGCTATGAGTCCAGAAAATTAAAAGAGCACGAGAGGAATTATGCTACACATGACTTGGAGTTAACAATGATTGTACATGCATTGAAAATGTGGAGGCATTACCTTATGGGTGTGAAATTCAAGTTAAATATGGAGCAATGTGGTTTGAAGCATTTGTTTGGACAACCAACACTAAATGTCAGACAAACTAGGTGGTTGGAATGTCTGAGTGAATATGACTTTGAAATTAAGCATATAAAGGGAAAGGAAAATCAAGTGGTTGATGCACTCAACAGGAGAGCTCATGAAGTGCATATTGCAACCATCATCATGTACAGGAAAACAATGAAAGACAAAATTTTTGCAACAACAAATTTAGATCAGCACTATGTGAAAATAATAGAGACATTACAACAAGGTAATTTTCAGCAGAAATTTAATTCTTATGAGTTAAAAGTGGATGAAATTCTCATATACAAGGGAAAAGTATATGTGCCCAATTCCAATGAGTTGAAAAATGCAGTGTTGAAGGAGATGCATAATGTTCCATATGATGGACACCCATGATATCGGAAAACAATTGCAGCAGTAAGAAGCCAATACTTTTGATTGGTAATGATGAAAGAAGTGGCTAATTACATAGCCAAATGTCTACAATTCCTAAAAGTAAAGACATAATATAAACACCCAATGGGTTTTCTACAACCATTTCCTATTCTAGAATGTTAGTGGGAAGTTTTCATGGTTGATTTTGTTACTAAGATGCCCAGAACAATGAAGAAACATGATTCCATCATGGTGGTGGTGGACAAATTGATTAAAGAAATAAATTTTATTCCAATAAAGACTACACAAAAGGTGAAAAATATTCATATATCTAAATGAAAGAAGTTTCTAGGCCACATGGAGTGCCTAAGGAAATAGTTTCAGACATAAATCCAAAGTTTACTTCCAATTTTTGGAAGGATTTGTTCAAGGGATTTGGGACAAATTTAAATCTTAGTAAAGTGTATCATCCAGAGTCAAATGGGAAAATAGAAAGGACTAACATAATAATTGAGGACATTCTTAGAATGTATGTAATGTATCAACCATCAAAGTGGGAAGATTATATTCATTTAGTTGATTTTTCATACAATAATGGGTATCGAGCCTCATTGAATATGAGTCTGTTTGAAGAATTGTATGGAAGAAAATGTAACACTCCAGTGAGTTGCGATAATCCAACAGACAAAGAAGTTGTTGGGCCATAATCGTTAAAGGAAATGGAAGATAATATGGAAAATATAAAATAGAATTTAAAATATGCCCAAGATAGGAAGAAAAGTTATGCAGACAAGAATAGAGTTTTCAGAGATTTTAAAGTGGGAGAACATGCGTTCTTAAAAGTAAAGGCAAAGAGAAGTTTGATAAGATTAAGAAGTTTCCCAAAGTTGGAGGAAATATATTGTGGGCCTTTTGAAATATTAGAAAATATAGGGTCAGTTTCATACATGTTAGCATTGCCTGCATCCATGAGTTCATAATATATTTCATGTGTCATTGTTGAAAAAATATGTTCTTGATCCTAACCACATTATTGATTGGAATGTGATCCAGGTGGAGCACAAAGGGGATTTCCGGGTGGAACCAATACGCATCCTGGACCGGAAAGTCAAAGTGCTTAGGAAAAAATCCATAGGGATGGTAAAGGTTCAATGGACCTACTAAAATCCTTAATATGCCACATGGGAGCATGAAGAAAACATGAGGGAAAAATACCTTCAAATTTTTTACAGTTTTGAAGAAGACAGAATGAAAGACTCTATTTTAAGCAGCTAGAGTTCCAGAACCACATCTTAGATTCCTAGCCAATTGCGTTGGATACCTTGATAAAATAATGGTTCATTCCTTGGGTTAGCCTTGATAAATAGATGGTACATCCCTTGGGTTATCCCTGATAAACGAATGGTTCCTTCCTTGGGTCGACGAATTGAAAGGAACATGAGATTTTGGTTGGAGTTGTTGTCGAAGTTGTCAAATTGCATAATTTTATTTCTAAGTATTGTGATGTAATTTTGCATATATGTATATCAATATATAGTGTACCTAGGATGGTGCACAATTGTAGGGGAATGGGAATATAATATCCCTAGTTTAATCCCCGATTTAATTAATAATTATGTAGATATAATGTGTGGCTACGACCAAAGTGATGTAATATGCTAATTGTATTTCTTTGTTTTATTAATAAAATGTCATGCCATCTGCTAAGGGGACATGGAAAATATATGGGGGATGGATTAATCCACAAGAGAGGGTATTTTCTAGGATAATGGCCAAGAGGGGTCCAATGGGGAAATACTTGTGTATATTAATTTAACCAATTTTCCTAAAATTGGTATTTGATAATGAACCTTCCCATTTATGATTGAGTCTTCCCAAAGCCAATCATTGAATACATATAAGAGGGTGGGTATGAGTGGTAAAATCCCGAAGTTATTGGGCATGTGGGGGTTGAGTACAATCACCTTGGGGAAGAGTGTGACTCAAGAAAGAAAAGCCAAAGAAAGAAAATTTGTATGGGTTGGGACAACATTTTTTACACATTGAGTTTTTGTGCATAAAAACAATAAGAGAGCAAGAAACAGAGATGGAATTAGATGCACCCATGGAGGGAAAATTCCAGAGCATACTAGAGCATAATTGGAGTGATTTGGAGCTGGAAAACTGAAGATTTGGGTTGTCAGGAATGAAAAGTGAACTCCTGTGTGAGTTGCACTAAAACAATAAGTGTTTGTTGTTGGGTTGTTGATCGTTTCTTAGCAACAATTTCCCTTGAGTTCCCAACTGAGATATTCCTAGATATTAGTGCTAGAGAGACCCTGATAAATGAATGGGACATCCGAGGGACTGAGATCAGTGAAGGGGTACATTCCTTGGGTTGGACAGGTCAAGAGGAAGAGAGCTAGTGGAAAATCGGGATAGTTGTAGGAGAATATCAGTTGGGTTGAGAGTTTTATGAGTTGTGAGTGGATTGTGAGAGACCACCCTCTTTTGTGGATTTCTAGCCTCGGCTCGAGGGTGACTGGATGTTGAGATTTGGAAAAGTCAGTCTATGGTTGGGTAGAACGTTCATTCAAAGAAGTTGGTTGCACAACTGTTGTGAAAATATAAGTGGTTTATCTCGTTTTTATGTTAAATTATGTATTTAATTGATGTGCATGAACTCTGTGTATTTGAAGTGATTTATATGTTGTTGTAATGAGTTGTTTAGTTGCGTTTCATGTTGATTATTAGAATGTCGTATATGTATTTATTTTTTGGTTGTAGACAATAGCTAAATCTATTTTTATTCGTAGCTATAAGCTACCAGAAAATTAGCTAACTCTAAATGAATTAATTTAGTTAGTAGACATTTTTTTAAGATTATTTTGCACCTTAATCTCCCTTGGATGGGTTGGGGGACATTAAAAAGTCCATGGATAAAAATACTTTTCAAAATTGGATTTAAGTTCAGGGTACTACCAGATTTGATTAAGATTAGAGGATGTGCCAAAAACTATCTTTCAAACACATGGAGGTCACTATGAGTTCAAGGTGATACCATTCGGGTTAATAAATGCCCCAACAACCTTCCAAGATACTATGAATCAACTCTTTCTACCCTACTTAAGAATGTTCGTACTAGTCTTTTTTAATGATATTTTTATTTACAATAAGACTTGGAAGGAACATATGAAGCATTTAGAACATGTACTTTCTCTCCTAGAAAAACTCTAGTTGTAAGAAAAACTATCAAAATGTTTGTTTGGTAAAGAGAATGTATAATACCTTGGTCATATAATATCCCAAGAAGGAGTCAAGGTGGACCCCAATAAAATCAAGGTAATCACGAAATGTCCCAAACTAAAAAACATATCAAAACTAAGGGTATTCCTTGGATTAACATGTTATTATCGAAGATTTATCAATAACTACGCTCATTTGACAACAGCATTGTCGAACCTATTAAAGAAAAAATTCTTCAAATGGGATAACAATGTAGAAGAATGTTTTGAAACATTAAAAAAGGTTGTATCATCTGCACCTGTGTTAGCAACACTAGATTTTAAAAAACCCTTTGTAGTAGAGTATGATGCGTTGGGGATTGGAATAGGAGTAGTGTTAATGAAATATGGCCATCCAATAGTATTTGAAAGTCGAAATCTCAACATAAGAGAAGAGTTAAAGTCTACCTATAATAAGTAAATGCTAGCCATTATGCATGCATTAGCCAAGTGGAGACAATATCTCTTAGGAAGAAAATTCTCGATACGTACTGATCACAATAGTCTTCAATACCTACTAAGACAAAAATCATTGTCCACTGAACAACAAAAGTGGATGGAAAAACTTTCCACCTTTGATATGGAAATAATACACAAAAAAGGGAAGTTTAATGTAGTTGTTGATGCACTATCACGAAAATATGAGGGAGTAAGAGCATATGCAGCAATAGTAGTGATTCCTGATTGGTTAGATGAGATTCGAGTTGAGTATGCCAAAGATCCCAAGCCTAATTGCGTGATCAACAATTTGGACCAAACCCCCAAATTTGAATGGAAAAATGACATTTTATGGTACAAGGACAAAATCTATCGAATTCCATGTTCAAAATTTAAAATGAAAGTCTTAAAAGAGTCACACATATCCCCAAAAATAGGTCATGTAGGATTTTTCAAAACCTACTATAATGCACGACAATCATGCTATTGGAAATGAATGAATAATGATATTAAAAAAAATGTTGTTGAATGTGAAATATGTCAAAGGACTAAAAATGGAAATGTTATGACTCCATGATTACTTCATCCCCTACATAATCCTGACCAAAAATGGGAAGATATCTTAATGGATTTCATTGAAGGGATACCCATGTCTTAAAGGAAGGATAAAATTTTTGTTGTGGTTGACAAATTAACCAAATATGCACATTTCATGGCAGTAAGAAAAACTGACTCAACAAAGAAAATTGCATATGTTTTTTGCAAAAATATTTATAAATTGCATGGATTTCCGAAGGTTATTGTTAGCGATAGGGATGAAAAATTTAAAGGAAATTTTTGGAGGGAATTTGAAAAAAAATAGGAATATCCCTTAATATGAGCTCTACCTACCATCCACAAATAGATGGTCAAACATAAATTGTAAATAAATGCTTAGAAACTTACCTACGATGCTTTGCGACAGATAAGAAAAATAAATGGTCTCTATGGCTACATTTAGTCAAATGGTGGTATAATTATACATATCACACTTCCGCTAAAATGAACCCTTTCCAAGCCTTATATGGTTATGAACCTCCCAAATGGAAGGAGTTTGCACTAATTAATACTAAAGTCCAAGCAATAAGGAATAAGATAGAGGAATAACAAAAAATAATCAAAATATTAAAAGAAAACCTAGAAGCAGCTCATAATCGAATGAAATGACTAGCAGAACGACATGGGTCAGAAAGAGAGTTTAAAGAGGGTTATTGGGTGTTTGTAAGACTTCAACCCTACAAAAAAGTATCCCTTAAGCAACAAGGGAAGAACAAACTGGCTCCAAAACTCTATGGACCCCTTCGAATTAACAAAAAAAATAGCAAAGTCACTTATGGATTAGAATTTCCAGACAATCGTTGAATCCACAATGTCTTCCACGTCTCATGTCTCAAGTAGGTTCTTGGGAAAGCTCAACCAACTCAAAAAAAAATCCTTAAATTTGATGATGAAGGGAGAATTATTTTAAAACTAGAGGGTATTCTTGCCACTAAGGAAATGGTGTTACGTTCTATAACCATTAAGGAATATCTCATCAAATGGGAAAACCTTCTAGAAGAAGATTCATCATGGGAGTCAAAACATTTTCTACGACAATACCCATCACTACCCTTTCTTTGAGGAAAAAGAAAAATCTTAAGGGGGTGGCAATGTCATGAGCATAAAAACATAAACAATAAATAATAATAATAATAATAATAATAATAACTTAAATTAAATAAATGAAAGATCAAAGACGAACGTACCTCTTCATCAAGAGGCACGTACCTCTTCACCTCGTGGCCGGTCAATGCTATAATTTAATTGTCACTAAGGTAATTGTATCATCATCATCTTTTATCATTTTATCAATCAAATACCAATATTCATATATATTTGTGTCTTCAAATTAAAATAACAAGATTCTTCATTACATGAAAATTACCATGAGAAAACCAATCAACAAACACTAAAACATAACAATAGAAATAATAGAGTTTACAGTGGCATTTGGGCTTGTCTTCAAAGTGTTTGACAGTAGTGTTGAACTAGAGAAATCAGAACAACAAACATAAACACTACAATGACAAGAAAAGAGTGTTTGTATAGTGGGCTTTGAGTATACCATCAAAGTGTTTGACAAAACCCCTGAATCAAAAATACACTAAAAACACAACAACAATTAGAAAGGGGTTATTTCAGGGGTACTAGAGCATTCTAGTAAACTATTTTATGAAGTCTCGAGTCAATAAATCAAACAAAATTTTACAACAATAACTAGAAATTCATATTAGCAATGGGTGGGTTAATAAAGGTTGAATCCTATAGAATGGTTGAACATGTATGGCTCCTCTACCACACATCTACATAAATTGGCAGTAAGGGTGCTCTCACGGGTTGTTAACAGTTATTCTATATAGAGGTATTAGAGAACATATAGCTTCATCTACAACATTAAGATAATAACCTTGAATGTAGACTGAGCATAAAGCTTTGTTTATATGCACTACAACTTGAGTTTGTTGTCTCATTATTGTGAGGAAATGAAGAATGATAGAACATATATAACTTAGGACAACAATCCGAAGGAGGCCAATATAGAGGATGGATCCATAGTCTAAGATTGCTTGGAGGTTGAAGTTTTGGGTGATCATGATTATGATCATGCAGCAGAGGTGCCACTGCCATCCACTAGCATATTTCCATATATAGGGGTTTTTCCTTTGGCTTCACAACCTATAGTGTTGCATGGGGGACATGTAGTTGTTGGTTGTGTTACATGACCACTTCCACCTACTTCTACTCTTGTTCATGGATCATGGGAAAAGAAACTAGAATTTTCTTGTGAAAGAGGAAAGGTTATAAATACTATATTTTTTTGTCATTTTCCTGCTTGGAATTTAGTTTCTATAACTTAGTACTTTGTCTTTATTATGTCCTATTTTTTAAACATTATATGATGTTTTAATTTTGAGCTTTGAAATTTGTGTTTTAAAATTTGAACGTACCTTTCAACAATGGATTTGATGCAGGAGAATCTCCATCAACAATTGAAGAGGCCGAGTGGAGGACAACTCATCACCCAGTGCATGCATTTCAAATAAGTTTTAATCCCAAGGAGAGCGCATTATTTTTTATATTTTGAAAGTGTTGTAATTAAAGATCTTTTAATTTTTGGAGGCTTGATCCATTTCATGAGATCGTAGGAGATTGTATTTTTCTTTAATGCAAGATAGGATTGTACAGATACTGAGCATCAACTCGTATCTGAATGTAATGGCCATTTATTGTAATAAGCCTTAGTAGATGGATGTATTGACTATTATAGGATAACACTAAGGTAGTCTGGAGGGAAGGCTTGAGAATCCTCTCCATGTATAAATATATGTAACCGATGCCCAAATGAGGTTGTTGAATGTTATTGTTATTGTTGCTAGTCATTGTAGAGAGATACAAAGAGTTGCATGAGTCCATGTACATACTTTGTTGTAGGAATAAAAATAGAGAGGTTTGATTCCAAATGTATGTTGTTGTATTCATCTAAGTTCATTGAGTACATGTGATGTTTCTTTATGTTTTATGTGTTTTATGTGCCTGAGTATGCATTTCATGGTTAAGTATGGGAACCTTTGATGTTTATATAGGTTTCAATTGTTTCTCTTCTGAGAGTTCTGGTGCAAGGAGTGCATAGTGCCCACAAGGAGTGCGAAGTTCAAGTCAAGATTGACTCAAAAGCTCAGAAGAGGTAGCATGAAAATTTGCATAGGAAGTGCAAGGAGCACACAGTTTCTCAGAGGACAGAAGATTTGAGGAGAATACCCATGAAAGGTGTGCATCGGGCCAACACTTAGTTGAAGTGTTGAGGAAGTATCATAGAGGATGAACGCAAGGAGTGCGTAGGGATATTTTTGAAGAAATATCTAAGTCCAAAGTTTTTCAGAGGTTCAGAGGAAGCAAGGAGTGTTCAAGAGGTTTGGAATACCTTATGGATCAAAGCTCAGGAAGGATAGCGATAAAAATCCTTAAGGAGGGGAAGTTTATTTGTTTTAAGGATTGAACGAATGAGATCCATTCGGGAGGATCCATGGTATTTCATCATCGTCATATCTAGAGAAGTTAAGAAAGGGTTAACCTTTGAAGTCCTTCAGAATTCACGTATTCAGGTGATTTGGAGCATAGAGCGTGGAGGAATCAGCATCCCTGAAGGTCGGATCTAATCAAAACCATCCACTTCCCAAGGACACACGTCAGCAGATTGTAAAATCTGGAAGACCGAAAGTTTGGGAGAATACAGGGGATAAGTGTTTGATCCCTCTGAAGATTCTAACAATGGAGTCGATCTGAGTCGTTGATAAAAGGAGTTCATGAGGAGGAAGGAGAGGTATTTCGACATTTCAGTGTTCGAGAGATACAAGGGGTCACATTGTGAGAACGATCGAACTCCTGAAGCCCAGAGTAAATCCAGGTCGTCCATCTATCGAGGTGTAGGGACCATCGGTTTGGGTCCTTCATGAGTTTTCTAGTCCGATGCTCTGAAGGATTGCAAGTGTTATATATCTGGGACTCCTGAAGCCTGGAGTGTCAGAATGAATCGTGGCCATTGGTCGATGAGAAAAAGTGGGTTGTTGATTTTCTCATTGTGTGTGTTCACCGGTCTGACACTCTGGTAGAACTGTGGAGTGGTACTTCGAAAAACCCCAAAGCCTAAATACACAAATCTCATATCATTCATTGATGTGGTAGTAGAATAGGAGCCGTCTGATCTGCTTCAGAGTTTGTCTCTCTAGGAGCATTGTATGTTGGAGAGGGCGGACCTTTCGAAGCCTGGATTCTAGAAATCAATCCTCGTCGTTGATTTGTGTGGATGTTATGAGATGTTGATCCATGTTGTGGTTCGACACTCTATCACTTCGGTGTTTGGAAGGATTGGAGTCCTATTATGTTGATACTCTCGAAGCTTGATAGCTCCAAATTTTTTAATTCTTAGGAGACTTAAGGTTTTTCACATGGTTTTGGCCCATGGTTCCCAGGAATTCTTTGCTAGTGCTCAAGGACCCTCGAAAAGCGGATTTTACATTCGAGAAGGAAGGTTTTAAGGCTTTTGTTGTGGATTTGAGGGCTCAAAAGGAGTATGTTGTTAATATTTAAGCTATTATTAGGTTTCTTTTCAATTTACTAGATAACCATAGCATAGATAGGATCACTGAGAGAAACACAATCACAAGATACACAACATTTATCTTGAGAAACCCTCATTGGGGAGAAAACCCAACAAAAATTTCCTTAATATAGATAGCCAATACAATGCCAAGACAATAAACCAAACACTAGAGAATATCCTCCATTGAGAAATGTGCCTCTCTCGTCCTTCTTCTCCCAACTGCAGCTACGAAACTTGTGCACCGAGTCAGTGAATGATCAAATGAGGCATTGACTTCCTTTATTTATACAAAATGGTAGGTGATGGAAATGTATTTCTTTACTGGGTAGGGTTGACTTGTCTTCTTAGTGGTTAAAACCACTTTAATTATCCCGGAGGATGACTTCTCAATTTACATAATATATTTAGGGTTTGACCAATCCACAAAAGGGAATTTGGTCAATTACTATGCCCGACATGACCAATCAACAAAAGGGGACTGATCTAATGAATAACAGTTTAATAATAAATAGAATACTCTTTGCATTTACAATATTTCAACACTCCCCCTTAACAAGAAGGGTATTCTACAACATCATCGGGAGAGAGAGAGAGGGAAGTAGCATAAAAAACATCTAGAACATTGACTAGCATATCTATAAATCATCGAAATTTTTTCTCATCATCAATATCATCATCCACAGTGGGGAGATGGAATGGTATCATAATATGCATCAACATGGATTAGTGTAACACTAATACATCATCATCATCAATAACAACACAAGGCTGATACAACATCAACAACAATAGTATCACAGCATGAAGGCTGGAGCATCATCATCAACAACAACATCAGAGCACGAAGGCTAGAGCATCATAAAAAATAACAGCATCACAATACGAAGGATGGGGCATCATCAACAATAGCTACATCACAACATGACGGATAGAGAATCATCAACATCAACACTAGGATGGAAATATTTAGCACGAATTTGGCATCTCAAAAACATCGGCACGAAGATGTAAATATTCAACATGAGGTTGGAATCTCAACAACATCAACACAAAACTATAAATCTTCAGCATTAGACTGGCATCACAAAAACATCAGTATGAAGTTGGAAATATTCAACACTAGGATGGTATCAAAACAACATCAGGACGAAGATGGAAATCTTCAACACTAGGCTGCCATCAAAACAACATCAACACAAAGATGGAAATATTCAACACTAGACTGGAATCACAACAACATCAACACAAAGATGGAAATCTTCAGCACTAGGTTGGCATCATAACACTACTCCCCATTTTGAGGGAGGTCCTTTCGTACTACACCAATCTTATTTCGAAAGTGCTCAAACTTTACACAAGATAGAGGCATGGTCAACACATCAACAACCTGTTTATTTGTGCTAACATATTGGAGATTTATGGCTCCTCTCTGCACCATATCATAGATGTAATGATATTAGATATCTATGTGTTTTGAATTTTCATGGAACATAGGTTTCTCTGTTATATTTATGCAACTTTGGTTATTACATAGGATCAAAGTTGCTTCCATCTCCAGATCGAATAGACCTATTAACAAATTCTGAATCCATATGGCTTCACAACTGGAGGAACATCAGGAAATGTATTATGCTTCTGTTGTGCTGAGAGAAATGTTTAATTGCTTCCTACTCTTCCATGAGATCATGGTTGACACCAGACTCAAACAACATCCTGAAGTTCTATTTCTATCATAGACACTTCCAACCCAATCTGAATTGGTATAACCACTCAGTCTAAATTCATGATCTCCATTATAGCTAAGACCACAATCTAATGTACCCTTAAGGTATCTTATCACATGTTTTGCAGTAACCAGGTGAACATGT
>ML799212.1:89266-102390 GCA_009831015.1 Picea engelmannii | reverse complement strand
GTAAGAAGACCTAATAGAAGCTTCCACTTCTAGAAGGATCTTCCTCTAGATGGTTCTTTTGATAGACATATTTAGTATAAATAGGAGTCGAGGGTATGAGAAATTTTGTCTTGGATATTATTGTAATAGAGCTCTGCTCTGCTGGAGGTTGCCCCCTCGAAGAGGTAAGTGGACATTTCTCTCAGTAATCAAAGTGCTCTTTTTGGTGGTATTCTGGTATCATTTTGGTATTATTGTGGTGTTGTTATGGTTATATCGTTGTTCATCTACCATTTCTAGCATTTTATTTCTGTTATGCATACGTTTTATATCTGGAATATTACAAGTGGTATCCGAGTACTTTCCTCGGCATAAAATTGTGGGTTAATTTTTTTTTCAGGGTAGAGATGTATTCCAACGTCTTTAAGCTATAGAGATCTGTCATTACATGCATAAACCCATGGTCGAGTATTCATACACGCATGAAATACAAGTGGCACTTAAGAGAACATCTGTTGGCCACCCTTGTAACCCCTGTTGGTGTAATATCCCTAAGGCCGAACCCAATTGGAATGTAATGCAAATGTACTTAAGCCGATAAGTTGTCTGACATCAATTTGTATGCACCTTTCATGGCATAGTGCGTGCATGTACTGCATAGTGAAATGATGAAGTGTGCACATTCCAGGATACCGCGTGCAGCATCTTAAGTGTGCGTGATTGTGGGGCCAGTGAGCCTTTGTGTATATGATATGTTTTATAGGCTGATGAGCCAGTTATTATAAGATAGGATGCTTATGTTTTGATTGGGCTGGAGAGCCTAGATGTTAAAGGCCATTGCACCTATTTTTGTATATGTCTCACGATTAATATAAAATACATTACTCTGCGCAGACCAACCACGATAAAAGAGATGGTGGACTAAACTCCACTAGTTAGGGGAAGGGAGGGACAAAAGTTAAGGAAAAGGGCTAAGTTAGGGAGCTTAAGACAAAAATGAATATTATATTAATATTTCTTAAAACATAAAGTATGGATAATTACTTTATCCTAATTTATAAAGTTGGGGACAAGTGGGCCAAAGTAGCTCCCAACATGATAAGTGTCAAGTTGGGGACATGCAAACATATTGTTGGGACTTAGTTCATTTTCACACACTCTTCCATCATTCAACCATCATTTAGCCATGAATCGATGACCATTTTTTCACTCACACAGTCAGTTATCTTTCAGACATTCATTTCACTGTACCGAAATGATATCCATAGCCATATCTGTTTGTGTAGCTTCTTTGCTTGGGAGTTGGATTGAAGATGTGGGTTGTTAGGCCTATGATAAAATTCTCTCTGGGTGAGAGAATTGATGGGAATTGATCTCTAGAAGGTGTTGAACTACAACTACAATGCTCTGAGACTTCCTGTCTGACATGTTGCTGAAGCTCGGAAGAAAAGTGGGGAAGCCGAAGGACTGTTGAGTAGAGAAGGGGAACACTTCCTAGGGTGGGACAGGCATGTGAGGAATGAGGGATTGTAGGCTATTAGTTGAGTGAGCACTTGTGACCGAGTCTTTCCTATGGTCCATGAGCCATTAGCCTGGTTAGGAGTCCCTTACCCAGGTGGATTTTAGTCCCAACTCGGGGGTGACCCACTGCTGAGAGTGATGAGTAGTGTGGTCTAAGGCTGGGAGGTTAATGGAAGGTCTGCATGTAGTTGGTGACATTATTACCAAGATAAGTGTCAATTATGTGATAAATTTACATGCTGCATTGTTATTTACATGTGTATTTTTATGTGTTACCATATGTGTGGTTATATCTGTGTTTATTTTTATGGGTATTGCTTGTATATTCTGCATGTATACCTTTACTGTTATTTCAGTGTGAATCCATGTATTTATAGATGTATTTGTATGTTTACTTTTTATAGATGAATTCTTGTGCAAGAGATCTGTCTGTATATAATTTAATTGCATACAGTTCGAAAAATTCATGTGGCATAGCTCAGTTAGATGATGGGTATGTTATAGTATGTTCCGCAGAGAGAACATAAAAGAGTTCTCTAGCATAGCGTGGCCCGACATGGATGGTCGGGGACGTTACAAATTGGTATCAGAGCTTCAGTTTTCAACAATGAACCTGGATGGGCCAAACAAGTTAAGTTTAAGCGAAATTTCACAGAGTATTTATTTCGAAGAGGCCAAATTTCGAGTTGCTGAGCGTCCAACTACAATATGGTACCAAAATTGAGAAATTCAGCCATGTGGTGAGATATTCCTAATTTAATATCTGTTCTAGCAAATTCAAACCTGAAATTGGTCGAATTTGAAGTTACAATGAAGCCATGACAGTTGGAGCGAGATTAATAAATAAAATTCTCAATTCATGAATTGATTTTGGGGAAATTCGTTCCAGAAATGTCAACCCACAACGATTTGTTGTTGCAAAGGTTGAATTGGTTTTATTGGGGTGAAATTGAACAAATTTCGTGGTTGCAGAATGTCTATGCTAAATTGGGAAAAAAGTTAGGAAAAAGCCCCAATTTCTGCAGCGGAATTCACGAGGATTTGATGTGCATAAAGGTGAATGTGCACAAGTGGGCGCACTAAAAATGCATGATGCACAATGAAAATCTTGAGATAGGTAAAATTCGGCACTGTGCGGCAATATATTGGCATGCTAGTGCGTGCGCTAAATTTTGGTGTTGCGCGGAAAATGTTAGTGTGCGGGTGTGCACACTAAATTTTGGTACCGCGCAGAAAAATAGTGGTTTTCTGGTGCGTGTGCTAAATTTTGGCACCGCGCAGAAAAATGTTGTTGCGCGGGTGCGTGCACTAAATTTTGGATTGCGTAGTGTGCATATGCATAAGAAGTGTGCATGGTGTGGAAATTCATAATAAGGGTGCGTGTTGTGTGCATAATATTGGCATAGTGCAATGGAGTTTGGTAGTTGCACGTGCAATGTGAGTATATGTTGTCGCACGACAATTTAGTGAATGGTGTGTGCAGAGTATTGGTGCTCGGTGGGGCGTACTAAAATTTGGCATGGTGAAGCGCACAGAGTAAAATGTGTGCAGAATATCAGCGTGAGATACAAAAACTGCATGCAACAAGTAATAGTGCAAAAGCCAAAACTGTGTGTGGTGGATATTGGCGCACGACATAAAAGTAGTGCGCGCAAGTTATTGGCACGATAGAGAAGTGATACACAGTGGTTTTAAAGTGAGTGAAGAAAGATTTACCTTGTGTTGTTGTTGTGCACGGTGAATATGGATGTATAGGTTGAAATTTTTGTGCGCAAAGTTGTTTGAAGGGTGAACAACAACAGAAAAGCAATGATTTTCTATGACGTTTTATATCATTTGAACGTCATCTTTTTGCAGCGCGTTTTTGAGGGCCTTAAGAGCATTTTTAACAACTCAAAAACCACGAGACAGAGGTGTATGAAAAATATACTTCATCTTTGTAACTCAAATAAAATATCTCAGGTAGATCTTTCTAATGGTGTAAATTGTTCGTCAAACAAATCTTTTTTGAGAAAGTTACAACCCAAACAGTGGAGGGTAAATTTTATGACCCAACTAACTTCAAAGGGCCATAACTTTCTGCTCTGGAATCAGATTGAGGCACAAGAGAAGTCGATGGAAATATATTGAAGCATAGAAGATATTCCCAGAGCTGAATTAAATTTATAGGCATGTTAAAGGTGTTTAATATGGAAAATAAGGTACCTGTAACATTCCATACCAAAAACACAAATTGGCCTAGAATTTCAGCAGGCTGTAACTAGTAGCCAAGATCCAAGAAAGAGCTGAAACTTGGACAGAATGTCCATAATATGTATATGAAGAAACCCAATTGAGATCCTACGAAAATTCTAAGGAGTAGGTGAAAAAATGCATATTTACAGCGTAGAGTTGCGCCAAATTGAAAAATGAACAGAAAAATTAATGGACAATTTTTAAATAGCCATAATTTTCTGCTCAAGACTTGGAATTGAGAATGGGAGAAGGAGTTGGAAAAGTATTGGATAGTGGAATATAATTATCCACCCATAAAATTGATTTGGGAATTCAATTTTTTAGGAAATCAGAAGAAAGAGTTCTGATATATTATTGAACCAGAATGGTTCTATTTTCATGAAATTGTGGAACACATTAAGCCTGACAAAGTTTTGTTGGTTGCACATTTTGCAGAGTTAACAACAACTATATCAGATCAACATCAATGCAGACTCCAGATAAATGTAAGAGGCATAGGGGAATTACATTCAGGAGGATGATATTAGAGGGATAGATGTCCATTTGGGCATTGAAGGAACAAACTCCAATGGACATGGAGAAGAAAGGGATGGAAACATGAATATGGCAGAGACAATTAAAAATTTGCAGAAGGATGTACAAAGCCTTAAAGATGATAATTAAAGGATTATGAGTGCCAAGGAGCAGTAGGATAACTTCAACATGAATCTACTACATAGATTGAACATAATATAAAAGAAATTGGACAAGGAGAGTGGCTCAAGCAAATTAGGAAGTCACAGGCCTTCTGATGAGAAAAGAAAAGCAAGAAGTGTTAGCAGACATCACCATCACTCCCTAAGGCATTCCAATAAGAGAGAAGATAGCAACTCAAGTCCATCCCCTGTCATAAAGCATAAGAGGTCTGGGATGGATGAGCTATGAGGAGAAATGAACAAAATCAAACCTCCTACATTTGATGGTGAGCACAAGAAGGATGAAGATGCAGAGACATGGCTGCTAGGAATGAGAAAGTATTTCCAATTGCATAATTATTCTTCTCATGCAGAAGGTATAATTTCCATCTATCAACTCAAAGGAAAATCATCCATGTGGTGGGATCATCTTGTGCAGGGGAAACACATCAAAGAGAAAAGTGTTACTTGGAGGGAATTCAAGAAGTATTTTGAGAAGAAATACTTGACTAAGATATATTATGACAATAAAATGAAGGATTTCTTTGAACTCAAGCTTGGGAGTATGACCATAGATGAGTATGAAATAAGGTTTTTAGAACTGCTGAAGTATGTCTCTTTCATCAAGGATGATACAGTTAAGATTCAAAGGTATTTGAGTGGATTGCCATCATTTATCAATGAAAAAATACAATATGATTATCCCAAGACATTGGAGGAGACCATAAGGTGAGCTAAGTGCCTATATGATCAACAAAAAGCAAGGCCAACTTTCCAAAAAGATTGGGAAGACAAAAAGAAGTTCAAGGTGGATCAAAGGAAGAAGGGATCTAAGCCACCATTCTTCATAAATAATCCACAGGGACAACAAACTCCTAGAGAGATCATAATGATTGAAATAGGGGGTCAAAGGCCAAGGCAACCACCTATTCAATGTTGGGGTTGTAAAGGATATCACATGTTCAGAGATTGTCCTCACAGAGGTGAAAAAGGGAGGACTGTTCACAATGTACAAGCAGCTGAAATAGTGGAGGACATGGGTAGAAATGTGCCAAGGATCTATGTAGCCTTGGACAACAAGCAAGCATAGTATCAGTCACATATGATTGAGGTGGAAGGTATGATCAACAACCAAACCATTGTTATTTTAATTGATTCAGGATCTAGTCATAGTTATATAGATCCTAAGATGATGGAAAGTTTACATTTGCCAAGAAGCAAGTATGGGAAATCTTGGTTGGTGCAGTTGGCTACCACAGCCAAAAGAAAAGTTAATGAGATGGTTAAGTCATGTCTTATGGACATGAATGGACTGAACACAAGGGCGGATTTGAACATATTACCTTTAGGTTCCTATGATTGTCTAATTGGGATGGATTGGTTGGACCAGCATCATGCCATCCTAGACTGTCATAAAAAGGCCTTTACTTGCTTGAATGAGGAAGGGACCCTAAGGAAGGTGCAGGGAATTCCCAGGGTAGTAACCATCCGAGAAATTTCAGCATTGCAGCTAAAGAAATGTTATAGAAAAGGGTGTCAAATATTTGTAGCACATATGGAAGAGACACCTAGAGATAAGGTGCCAAATTTGGAAGATCATGCAGTATTAGAAGAATTTGAAGATGTTTTCAAGGAGGTACCAAGACTACCCCCAAAGAGAGTTATTGATTTCTCTATAAATTTAATGCCTGGAGCAACTCCAGTGTCAAAGACTCCTTACAGAATGAGTACACCAGAGCTGAATAAGTTGCAAATGCAGCTTGAAGAACTTCTAAAGAAGGGGTATATATGCCCAAGTGTGTCACCTTGGGGTGCCCCAATCTTGTTTGTGAAGAAGAAATATGGAACATTAAGATTGTGCATTGATTTCAGACAATTGAATAAAGTGATTGTTAAGAACAAGTATCCTCTGCCAAGGATTGATGATATTTTTGATCAATTAAAGGATGCAAAGATCTTTTCAAAGATAGATCTCAGGTCAAGATACCATCAGGTAAGGATTAAAGAGGAATATATCAACAAGACCTCCTTCAAGACAAGTTACAGTCATTATGAGTTCACAGTGGTACCATTTGGGTTGTCAAATGCATCAACTGTTTTCATGTGCTTAATGAATGGTGTTTTCCAAGAATACTTAGACAAGTTTGTCATTATATTTTTAGATGAAATTCTCATATATTCTAAATCAGAAGAAGAGCATGAGAATCATTTGAGGATGGTGTTGCAAGTACTAAGGGAGCATCAATTGTATGCCAAATTGAGCAAGTGTTCATTTTACCAGAAGCAAATTCACTATTTGGGACATATCATTTCAAAGGATGGCATAGCAGTGGATCATGAGAATATAGAAGCCATTAGAGAATGGTCAGTGCCAAAGAATGTGACAGAGGTCAGATCATTCATGGGTCTTGTAGGCTACTATAGGATATTTACTGAAGGATTTTCAAAGATTGCACACCCAATCACTTCCTTACAAAAGAAGAGTGTGAAGTTTCAATGGACATTGGATTGTGAAAAGAGTTTCCAACACCTGAAACAATTATTGACAAGTGCTCCAATACTAAGGATTGTAGACCCAAATGAATACTTCATTGTATGCACAAATGCATGTAAAGAAGGAATTGGTGGAGTCCTCACTCAAAATGGGTTTGTTATATGTTATGAATCAAGGAAGTTGAAGGAGAACGAAAGACACTATGCTACTCATGATTTGGAGTTGGAAGCCATAGTGCATGCCTTGAGGAAATGGAGACACTACCTCATGGGGAAAAGGTTTGAGCTCAGGATAGACCACAATGGTTTGAAATATTTATTTGATCAGATAACTCTAAATGCTAGGCAAAGAAGATGGTTAGAATTTCTAAGTGAATATGACTTTGATATAAAGCATATCAAGGGGAAAGAGAACAAAGTGGTTGATGCACTCAGTAGAAGAGTGCATGAAATGAATGCTACAACCATTAGCATGTGCCAATCAGATTTGAAAGATAGAATTACAGAGGCCGTCAAATCAGATTTTGCAATACAAAGAATTAGTGGTAAAATTACAACAAGGTAATTTGCAACAAAAAATTGAAGATTACAAGCTAGATA
Source organism: Picea engelmannii (assembly GCA_009831015.1). Taxonomy (NCBI): domain Eukaryota; kingdom Viridiplantae; phylum Streptophyta; class Pinopsida; order Pinales; family Pinaceae; genus Picea; species Picea engelmannii. The sequence goes on along the minus strand of ML799212.1, from coordinate 94,888 downwards.
ATGATGAAATTCTCAGGTACAGGGGCATAATTTATGTACCAAATTCCTAAGATTTGAAAAATATGATATTGAGAGAAATGCATAATGTGCCTTATGTTGGGCACCCAGGATATCCAAAAACTATTGAAACTGTCAAGAGTCAATATTATTGGCTAGGCATGAAGAAAGAGGTTGCTGATTTTATTGCTAGATGTTTGGAATGTCAAAAGGTAAAGGCTGAGAATAGACACCCAGTTGGTTTGTTACAACCATTACCCATTCTTGAGTGGAAATGGGAAGTTGTAACAATGGATTTCATCACTAAACTTCCCAGAACAAACAATCAAAATGATTCTATCATGGTAGTGGTGGATAAGCTTACTAAAGCTACCCATTTTATTCTAGTTAAGCTCACTCACAAGGCAATGAACATTGCTGATGTTTATATGAAATAAATTGCTCGATTACATGGCATACCCAAGACAATTGTGTCTGATAGAGATCTAAAATTTACCTCAAAATTTTGGAAAGGATTATTTAATGCTTTTGGCACAAATTTGAATTTTAGTACAACCTATCATCCAGAATCAGATGGACAATCAGAGAGGGTGAATGAAGTGATTGAGGATATGTTGAGAATGTATGTGATGAATAAACCATCAAAATAGGAAGACTATATACACTTGGTAGAGTTTGCTTATAACAATGGGTACCAAGCATCTCTAAAGATGAGACTATTTGAGGCACTTTATGGAAGAAAGTGCAACACACCAGTAAGTTGGGATAACCCAGGAGAAAGAGAAGTGGTTGGGCTAGATTTGCTCCGGGAAATGGAAGAAAAAATGATAAAAATAAAGCAAAATTTAAAGGTTGCCCAAGAGAGACAAAAAAACTATGCTGATAAGGGCAGAACTCACAGGGAATTTAAAGTGGGTGATCATGTATTCTTGAAAGTGAGGGCCAACAGAAGTTCCCTGAAGTTGGGAAATTGTTCAAAGTTGGTAGATTGCTATTGTGGTCCATTTGAAATCCTAGAGAGGATTGATCCAATAGCTTATATGATTGCATTGCCTGCATCTATGTCTGTTCATAATGTATTCCATGTATCATTACTCAAGAAATATATACCTAATGCTAATCATGTTATTGATTGGAATGTGATTTAGGTGGAGTAAGAAGGCGCCTTTCAAGTGCATCCGGTATGCATTCTGGACCAGAAAATCAAACAGCTCCAGAATTGAGCCATAGGGCTTGTAAAGGTCCAATGGACCTTGTACGGTCCTGAGGACACTACTTGGGAGCATGAGAATGCAATTCAGACATAATACCCACATCTTTTTGAGGATTTTTGAAAATTTTGTTGTATATGTGTACATGATGCACTGAGGACATTGCATAAATAAGGGGAGGGGATTGTAATATCCCTAAGGCCAAACCCAATTGTAATGTAACACAAATGTACTTATGTTGGTGAGCTGTCTGACATCATTTTGTATGCACCTTTCATGGCATAGTGTGCGCATGTACTGCGCAGTGAAATGATGAAGTGTGCACATTCCAATATACCGCGTGCAACATCTTAAGTGCGCGCAATTGTGGGGCCAACGAGATGATGCAGTAACATTGCCAGCAGCCAAGTGAGCATGAAAGAAAAAGCCAGCTGGGAAAAGTGCCAGCACATTTTTCACGTTTTGAAATGTTTTGAAAATATTAGGAAGCGGATATAAATGTGATAGCTGGGGAAGTGTACTTGCATTTATACTTAAGTGTTGTAACAGATCATGAGTGATTTTCTCTCATCTGTCAATGTAAAAGTCATTTATGTGTAGTTAATGGAAGTAGGTAGATTTAAATTATAGATTAGACAGTTTAGGAGAGTAGGAGGGAAAACAGATATAGACACCCTCGCCTTTGTATCATTGTAACATAAGCATAGAGCTATAATAGAGAGTTGTAGAAGAAGAACCCATGTACAGGAGCTTTGAATTAATATATGAAGCTTTGAATCAGATTTCATGGTGTTATGATGTTTTATGTTTATACATGGTGAATAGTATGCTTACAGTGGTTTTATTCTCTCTATTATGCATTTGCTTTAATATTGTGAGTATGTATGATTTCATGTTGAATGTTTGAAGTCTGAGAGAGAGAGAGAATGATTTTCAATTGTTTCTCTTCCTGAGTGAGAGACTTCCTGCAAGGAGTGCAGTGAAACATCCGCAAGGAGTGTGTTGACAAAGGTTCAGAGTTTATCTCTGAAAGCTCAGGAGGGATACCGTTGTTCTCATTCTAGTAAAAGTGAAAGTGAAGCACAAAATCCATGCATGGTGTGCGTAGGCTAGTTGAAAACTTAGACCTTATCAACCAAGGGGAGAGTTTAAGGACTGTTGTTGCAGAAGTTGCACAGAGTTGAAGAAATCAAATACTTAGAATTATTTGAAAGTCTACCGCAAGGAGTGCGCACAGGGGTCCTTTTGAGACTTGAGTTGCAAGAGAAAGTTCAGGAGGGCCAGTATCTTTGAAAATAACCAAAGGGAGATGGAGATTGAAAATGTCCCACAGAGGTTAAGTCCTAGTGAAAGAACATTGGTTTATTTAGCAGGAGCTGTCAAGGAGGAAACGAGCGGTCGAAATTCTCTGTGGAGGATTCATGAAATAGCGAGGACCGTAGGATCTAGGAGAGATGTGAAGGAGTTAAGCATTGGATTGAATGAAGGCTTATTAGTCATTGACCCTGTGGAAAGTGTCATTTCAGAATTCAGGGTTTAGAAGTGATAGAGGGATAGAAATCAAAGGTTCGTTCAAGTCCCAAAAGCCAGAAAGCTTGAGTGACAGGTGACAAGAATCCACGTCAGAGATAGAGGACAACAGGGAAGAAAGGTGGCGTACTCATTTCCAGGCGGAGTTAAACACTTTGTTGACTGTTTCAGGGTTTAGTAGGTTGGAGAGCTGGAAGCCTTGCATCAAGATTCGTGAAGACACGAAGTTCGAAACTCCGAATCGGTGAAAAGTCCCATAGGGGAGCCATTCCTTTCTGAACACATTGGGGTTCGACATTTCGACATTTTCGAAGATGAGAGATAGGGATTCTTTGTTCTAGGATTCCCGAAATCGCGAGACACAATAAAGCTGTGGAAGAGGACACGACCAAGCATTTTGGTGAATCGGGTTGAGACCTAAAATTGTCATTCTCATTACCCTATTATACTCTTCACCTGTACCTTTTTGGCCTACCTAGAGCTTGAGTGAATGACAAGAACACTACCAATTACCAGTAATAAGGTCATAAGGTAAAGTATGGTTAATTCATGTATTTTGTGGTTTATTCAGTTAAGGAATTAAATATTTCATGTACTAATGCTCGATTTGTCATATGTGAATCTTTGACCTCTAAATGTCTAGAGTTCTTGTACTAGCTCTGGCATGATCCGATACCTATGCACCAAGACTTTTGCTATCTGATACGGTACCAAACACATTCGGTACTAAATATTACCTGTTGTGATCCGGTACCGACAACCATTCTCTGTTATGATCTGGTACCAACAACATGCACTGTTATGATCCGGTACCAACGACCACGCTTTGTCATGATCCGGTACCACTGTTTGCGTACTTTCATGATCCGATACCATCTACCTGTTACGATTTGGTACTCATATGGAAGATCCCAATGCACTAAGTTAAGTGCCAGATCTCGCCTAAGTCAATTGGTGGACGTCTATTTTCTATGATAAGGATAGTTTGTTGATTGCATCATCCTCATGCACTTCGTGTCATGAGGATGAAGCTAAAGATGTAACTGAATGATTAAACTTAACAACTGATTGATTTGCAAATCACTTCACCTCCTTGTGTTTCATGATGCAGACTATTAAATAGTTGTGGCAAGGATGGTAGAAGAGTAGGAGAGTTAGCATATCATCAATATGTAAATATGTTATGATAGTACATAACATATTTTTGAGTGAAGATTAATGGAATGCCATTTTATCTCCATATTCTGATTATCTATGATTAAGAATGAGTTGAGTTGTTAAAGAGAGTTTTGATTTTATGTTTTGAAGTGTGATTGAGAGCAATGTGTGTGTTAAAAGCAAGCTTCCTGTAGACTTCAGCAGCTGACCTGTTGAAGCAGCAAGGGCCCACCGCCCAACAAAGGTCAACCTCTTCGTAGATTAGCATTAGTGTTTGTTTTCAGTAGTATAAACATTTAATTAGCTAAAGCTTTAACTCTATTAGATGATAGCAATACAACTTAGATTAAGATTTCCATTCTATAATTGCTTAGAGATCTTTAATTGCTTTGATTTTGCAAATACTATGTTTTTGTTCTCATGAGTTTGATTTCCTTGAGTGATCATAGTTGTTGGCAACAATAGTCAAAACTACTTGGGTAAGAACTAGTGAAGTTCATTGGGAACAACAACAGAACTAACATATTGACTATTGAACTACCCATGCTATGTTGATTAATGTGTGATTTCCTTTCAGAAAGTGTGGATTGCATAGTTAGTTTTTTGGGTCAGGCATCAGAGTTGATCTATCAAACCAATTCCATATCATACTTGCATGTGCCATAATGGAATAGATAGCCTCTCTGTGAAAGACAACCATGTGCATTATAGTTTTCTATTTTGATTTGTTTCCAGCATACATAATCTAGTTTTGATTCTATACTCGTGATATTAGAAATTACCTTTCTTACTGGTGTCTTGTAACTCTGTTGATTACAAATCTCAGATTGATAATTAATGAGTGCATTATATTAAACATATAAGTAACACAACATTTTGGCGTCGTTGCCGGGGAGTTGCAAATGGTAGGAAGTAATTTTTATCTTACATTGTTTGCATAAATTTTAATGTTTTAAAAGGATGCTTGAGGGATGAGGATAAAACGTTTAAGACGTGAGTGAAGAGCCACGTGACCACTAGAGTGGGGTTCTCCAAAGCCAGGTTTCCTTCTTACCTTCTAGATAGAATTAGGATCTCAATTCAGCTAAAGAATCAAATTTCCATTTTATGCATAGATATAGAGATAACAAGGGTAGATTTGTAATCTCCAAAGATTCAAAAACAAACCCCCCCACTAATCCAATTGACATTGGTGCAGGAAAAATTCCACCAACAGAAAATTCAAGGGGAGCCAGCGAGGCTCCAGAAGGAGAACCTAAAACGAAAGAATTAGTATTGGGACAGGTAGAACGTGAATCTGCTGAACATTTAGGAGACACATAAAATCTAGTTTCTGAACCATCCATCAGTAGAATGGCAGAAGAAGAAGGAAATGCAGCTATAGAGACTAAGACCTTTGGGTTTCCAATCTTGGATATTTCCAGAAACGTCAGCATGAAGAATATCCCACTATCATCGTTACCCACTTTCAGAGGTATTTCAATTGAAGATCCAGATTTATTTTTATTTGAGTTTGACATATTATGTAGAAGCTATAACTACTCAGACGATTCCCAAAAACTTAAGATTTTTCCTGCTACAATGAAATATTCAACCTTAAGATGGTTCATGAGCTTAGGAGAAAATACAATCCTTTCTTGGGATCAAATGAAAGACACATTTTTACGAAAATACCAAGACTATTGTAAGGATAATGTTAAAAATGACATTTTTAAAATGCATCAAA
>ML799212.1:49080-73447 GCA_009831015.1 Picea engelmannii | reverse complement strand
GCTGGTCCAACCATTCCATCCCAATTAAGCAGTCATAAGAGTCTAAAGGCAGAACATTCAATTCAGCCTTCGTGCTCAATCCATTCATGTCTATCGAACATGATTTAACCAATTCAATGACCTTCCTCTTGTTTCTTGTAGCCAACTACACTAACCAAGACCTTTCATGTTTTCTTCTTGATAAATGAAAACTTTCCACCACCCTAGGATCTACATAACTATGGCTAGCCCTAGAATCAATTAAAATAATAAATGGTCGGTTGTTGATCATACCTTCCACTTCAATCATGTGCGATTGAAATTCTGCTTGCTTGTTGTCTAGGGATGCGTAGATCCTTGGCATCCTGCTGCCCATATCCTCCACTGTTTCATCTTGCTGAACATTGTGGACAGTTCTCACTTTATCCTTTCTGTGGGGGCAGTCCCTGTACCTATGGTTCCCTTTACAACCCCAACACTCCATAGGTGGCGGTCTGGGCATTTGCTCACCCACTTCAGCCTTCCCGGGCTCTCTGAAAGATGGCTGTCCCTGAGGACTATTTTTAAAAAAGGGAGGCTTGTTTCCCTTCTGATCATCCCAAGACTTCCAAAAAGTAGGCCTTTCTCTTTGTTCTTCATATAAGCATTTTTCCCTTCTTATTGTTTCTTCCATAGTCTTAGGATCATCATACGGAATCTTGTCATCAATAGAAGGTGGCAGTCCACTAAGATATCTTTGAATCTTGACAGCCTCATCTTTGATGAACAGAAAATACTTCAGTATTTCCAAAAACCTTTGTTCATATTCATCAATGGTCATGCTGCCCAACTTGAGTTCGAAGAACTCCTTCATCTTTCTATCATAGTACCTTTTGGTCAGGTATTTCTTCTCGAAATACCTCTTGAACTCCTTCCAAGTGATATATTTCTCTCAGATGTGTTGCACCTACACAAACTGATCCCACCACATGGATGATTTTCCCTTTAGTTGATACATCACAATTCTTCCTTCTACCTGAGGGGAATAATTCTGCAGTTGGAAATATTTCCTCATGCCTAGCAACCATGTTTCAGCATCTTCCTCCTTCGTATGTTCTCCATCGAACATTGGAGGCTTGATCTTGTTCATCTCTCCTTTCAATTCATCCCTTCCATATGTTCGGTGTTTTCTAGTAGGGGACGGGCTTGAACTACTGTGCACTTCCCTGCTGGAATTCTTTGGGGAGCGATGATGATGTCTGCTACCACTCCTCGATATTCTTCTTCTCTCAGGGGTCCTACAACTCTCTGTCTTTCTTGAGCCACTCCTCTTATCCAACTTCCTTTCTATTCTTTCCAGGTTCTTCAACATTTTTAAGTTGAATTCTCCCTATTGATCCTTGAACCTCATGATCTTTTGGCTATCATCTCGGTGAGCCTAGGCATATTTCTCCAATCTTTCAATGAGTTTCATCATATGTCCTTCCTTATCCATCTCTTTTCTGTGCCCATTAGAGTTTGATCCTTCGACTCCCAAGTTGACATCCCTTCCTACCCTTTCGTCCTCTGTTTAGGAGGCAATCTATACTTTTTTCATTTCTATACTCTGCGTAGATTCATGGTTGACCTAACACTCGTTGAACTTTTCACACACAATGTGCAATCAACTGAAGTTTTTCAGGCCCTTAAACCTTCAAGAAACTTACAACACTCATAAATGAACATGAACAAGAAAAACGTTTCGATTCCATTAAGTTTTCTGAGCTCTGTTTGGCTCTGCAAATTTTGGGACTTCTGGTTTCGGGGTCTCGGTCCATGAGACTCTCATACTTGATTTTGAGTGATAGCTCCCTCTTTCTCCCTACCCTCATAACCAAAGGCACCTTTCACAACTTCGCGATCTCGCGTGTTCACGAGTCGAAGACCCTCGACTCTTCTTCCTGCAAACGTCGATACCCGAGATGCGATACGGGTATGGATCCCTCCTCGCTAGCACCTACCACATATAATCATAGGCTAGGGCTAAGTGATAGCACCTCTCACAACTCACAACTTCGCGAGTTGGAGTGTTGAGCCCTCATGCTCCTCCTTTGCGAATCCTGAAATCCAGATTTACTTTACCCTTCGGGCCCACATAGCACAACTGTCTCTACATCTACAGTGGCGATTGGCACCCTTAGGAGGGTCCACGTTGTCTATGGTGACATCATCGGGTCCCACCATGCTCAATTTTCTCTTGTCCCACTGGCACGTGGTACACACACATGTGTCCACATCCATTCCAAGTGAAATCCAACGATTAGACCTTTCTCAAATCTACGGCACAGATCCTTTCGGCATTTCAGGGTTTCATGCATCGGGAGTTCGTGCATATACACCTCTCAAACTTTCGTTTGCCGAAATATCGAAATTACTGTCTACCCCTCCACTTGAACCAACGGTCAAGTTCCTATCTTACGATCTACGACGTAGATCGTTTCAAAATTTCGGGTTTCTCTATTTCGTGACTTGCAAAAACAAGGTTCTTCCCTTTTGGTTTCTCAAGTGCCGAAACACCGTCTGGAAGCCACATGTTCCCCCTGATGGATGGTCCCGATGAATTCGGGGTTTTGCGTATCACGATTTCCATGTTCCTGTGCAACTCCAAAGGGTTTTTAAACCCTGTGCACATTTTCCAGATCTGACGGTCACGAGGGTTCTCCTTTCCCTCGAACAGATCCTACGGCTCCAACACTTCTAGTGTGGATTCCTCTCTCCCTGTGGCCAGATACCACATCAGTTGCGGTTTCATAACACTGCTACACCTCCTGATCTTGGTAACACATTCAAGTAACTCCTTGACACTCAGGAGCATTCAAAGGTTTGAAATTGGTCCTCTAAACACAATTTCTCCTCAAACCCTCGGTCCAAAGACCACTCAACTAGCCCATCTAGGCTCAGCATCGAAATCTTAGCTCTGATTCCATAGTGTAACGCCCCCTTTCCATAAACCAGGCAGGTGTTACTTCACGAAATAACAATCTCATGCTTAATTATATATATGTGTGTGTGTGTGTGTGTGTGTGACATGCATTTAAAACAGGTTAAACACATTTTAAACTCAGAGTGAGCATAAGAATTACTGTTATTATAAATAATCAATGGATTTAACATTAATTCATATGCACAGCAGAGTACATGATAATTATAAATACATAGACATGCAGTAACATAATTGAAGCTTCATATGGTACTTCTCTTTGAAAATGGTGGTAATTCCACCAATCAGGTACAGGCCTTCCACAAACCTCCCAGCCTTATACCATGCTACTCATCAAGCTCAGCAGTAGGTCACCCCCGATATGGGACTAAGATCCACCCCAAGGCAAGGAATCCTAGGCTAGGCTGAGGTTACAGGGAAAACACATGGGCACAAGGAAGGAATTCTCTCCTAGGAACCACTCATACTCACTGCCCACAGAATCTCCTTCCCCACATGCCTGTTCCACCCCAAGAGTATACACCTTCTCTATCACCTAGATAGTCCTTCGGCTGCTAACCTCCCTTGCCTTGGGTTTCAACAATAGGCCAGACCAGAATTCTTCGAGCTCTGCGGTAACTACAGGGTTCCTTCCAGGAGCTCTCTCCTTCCTTAGAACACTCTCTCACCTGGAGAGAGTCACTCACGGGTCAAGCAACCTATTCTTCCAACTTCAACCACCTCTCTCACCTGGAAAGAGTGTGGTACGACTGGCCAACAAGCCACATAGGGTCAACACTACACATCCACCATAGTCAATAGGAATTCAGACACGAACACCCCATGGAAACAACAGATAAGTGCAACAGCATAACCAGGCTTAGAAGGGACGGGACACTTCCATTTTCTCAATTATTCAGCACGAGATAGACTCATGCTCTGGTTCTCAGGGATGCATGACGAGTTGTCCATGCAGAGGTCAACTCAGACTTAACGGTTCACAACTGCAGGGGTGTACCAGCCTTCCAGAAGCAAATATAAACAAAGGCCTCTTTGTTTTAGAGCACACGAGGGTATCTCTTGCAGAGGTTTGGACGGGTTCACGCTCAGACAGTCAGGTAGAATGGAGGAGGAACCCCCAACACAACTCATCTCAGCCATTTTATTTGCATGTGCCTGGGTTGACACTTGTCACCCATGAAACTGCATGCATTCCTTCAGCATGCGTTCCTTCCATTTGGAAGTTGTTTGTCCTTCCAAAAGAACTTAGGATAAAACATATTATTCACATGTCTTTTGGAATAATATTAAAATATTATTCCCTAGGACCTAATCCCCTAGGCTCAACACTTAGTCCCTTTTTCCACCTTCCATCCCCTAATCCCTTTCCCACTTTGTGGAAGCTTAGTCCCCCATCACTCATTCATCGTGGTTGGTTTGCATGCGGCGGTGTTTATATTTTATTACTGTTTCGCATAAATACAGGTACAAAATCAGGCTCTTGGCCTTCAACACTTAGGCTCTCTGGCCTAACAATCACATAAGCCCACTAGATTATATAAACTTGGCTCACTAGCCTGTAAAATATATTTACAATTCATTTCATAAACAAGATTTACAATAGGGCTTGGCCTTGGGAACATTACAGACTCGATGACCATTTTTTCATTCACACAGTCAGTTATCTTTCAGACATTCATTTCACTATACCAGAACGATATCCATAGCCATATCTGTTTGTGTAGTTGGTTATCATGGGAGTTGGATTGAAGAGGAGGGTTGTCAGGCCCATGAGAAACGTCTCTCTGGGTGAGAGAATTGTTGGGAATTGATCTTCAGAAGGTGTTGAACTACAACTACAGTTCTCTGAGACTTCTTTTTTGACCTGTTGTTGAAGCCCAGAAGGCAAGTGGGGCAGATGAAGGACTATTGGGAAGAGAAGGGGGACACTTCCTAGGGTGGGACAATCATGCGGGGAATGAAGGATTGTAGGTTGTTTTTTGAGTGAGCACCTGTGGTGGAGTCTTCCCTGTAGTCCACGAGCCATTATCCTGGTTAGGAATCCCTTACCCGGGTGCAGTTTAGTCCCATCTCGGGGGTGACCGACTGCTGAGAGTGATGAGCGGTGCGGTCTAAGGCTGGGAGGTTCGTGGAAGGTGTGCACACAGTTGGTGACATTTTTACCAAGATAAGTGTCAATTTTGTGATAAATTTACATGTTGCATTGTTATTTACATGTGTATTTTTATGGGTTACCATATGTGTGGTTATATCTGTGTTTATTTTTATGGGTATTGCCTGTATATGTTGCATGTATACATTTACTATTATTTCAATGTGAATCTGTGTATTTGCAAATGTATTTGTATGTTTAATTTTTATACATGAATGCTTCTGCAAGAGATCTGTATGTATATAATTTAATTGCATACAGTTTGAAAAATTCATGTGGCATAGCTCAGTTAGATGCTGAGTATGTTATAGTATGTTCAACAGAGAGAACATAAAAGAGTTCTCTAGTGTAGTGTGGCCCGACATGGATGGACATGGATGTTACAGTTGGTACCCCTTTGAGTGGTAGTGCTTGAGACATCACCTGTATATGGATCAACCTAGATTTCCTAAAGCCCTCTTAATTAGATAAACTGATCGGCTGCGTGACTGCTATAGTGCCACTGAGAAAAACACTTGGGAAGATAATCTCTAGTACCTAGGTAGTTGGGTAGTATGGCTAAGGGCATGGTCTAGCTTCCTTAGTTGGTGCCCTAAGATATTGGGCCAAGAACTACTGTTGGACCCTGCATGTATATCAGAGAGCTATAACACAGGGAAAACCCTTGTGTGTAGAACCCTTTAATAACTAACCTTTGGGGACGAAAACAAAAAAAAAACAGACAAGATCTATTGTTACGCAACTATATCTCCTGCATTTTTGTTGCCAAATCACTACACATTTCTTCCTGATTAAGAATTTGGGAATTTCATCACTGCAATATTATTTAGACCAGAGTATAACTCCGTAGGTGTAAAAAACAAATTCTCGATTTGTTTCACCATTATTTGAGACCTATTCCGTTAGATTTATCTATTCTCCCTTATCACATTCATACCTATCATTTTTCATCAAATGTTTTGACCCCACCCGCCCCTTTTTGGTTCCCTCATAATCATGGCCATACCCATAGCCAAGACTTGGAAGCTTGCTTCAATACCTTGCAATCTAATTTCATAGAGACCCAACAAGAAGTGAGACAACTCAGTGCCAATATTGCCACCATCAATAAAACCATGCATTCCTCCATTGCCGCCTCAATCGAGGAACTCAAAGAAGACCTCAAACAAGACATTACTACCTAGCTTGAATCTATCACTTCAATGATCTACACCAAGTTTCATACCCTTTCATATTCCCCTTTATCTGACCCACCTTTGCATACCAAAGCTGAAACTTCCTCTCATTCCCATAATTTTCAGCCCCATCACTTTCAGCGTGACCTACGCCTTCTGTGTGTGGATGTGACCAAATTTGATGGCTCATATCCCACTAGTTGGGTAACTCAAATGGAACATTATTTCTCTTTGTACGACATTACATATGAGTTGGCCAAACTCCAGTATGGTTTTCGCCATCTAGATCAAGAACGTTGGAAATGGTGGCAATGGAGAAAAACTGTCCGTCAAGGGTATGTTTCTTGGATACACTTTGTGGGAGAGATTTATGAACGCTTTGACACTGACACCAACCATTTAGGCCGTTTGACAAAGTTGAAACAATATAACATAATGGAATACTTATAGTTTCTTTTGAGCGACTGACTTTTCATACAGAGGGCATGTCTGATGCTTTTTTTCGAGAATGTTTTATCAGTGGCCTCAAGGATGAGATTTGTGCCCATGTCCTCATGGCTCAACCTCAGAGTTGGGTGGAGGCTACTAAAAGATATAAGGAATAACAACAAGTTATCTCTTCTCAAAACTGGAAACCCTCCTTTATTCCTCGCACTAAGCCAATAAATCCCACTCCTCCTTCTACTCCACTAAAGATCCAAAAATTGACCAGGGTCGAAATGGTTGGACGCCAACTCAAAGGCCTTTGTTATAATTGTGATGAAAAATATTTTCCGGGACACTAGTGTAAGGAACAAAATATTTTTATGGCCATCTTGGAGGATGTTTTGGAAGAGGATGTTGAAGATCCCCTTATGTTTGTGTCACCTGAACCCACTAACATAACCCCTCCCTTAGACCCTCCCGAAGTAGAACTGATCATTTCCCTAAATGCTCTCATTGGCTTCTCTGCTCCCCAAACCATCAAGTTAATTGGCTACATCAAGCATAGGAAGGTCATCATTCTTGTTGATAGTGGAAGCACCCATAATTTTATTCATTGTCACATTGCCCAAGAAACTAATTGCTATATCTGTGCAGTTAATAATTTCCAAATCATGATTGCCAATGGCGGGTCCATGAAATGTGGAGGGTGTTTTTAAAATGTGCGCCTCCAAATTGGTGATTACCACCTGAAATATCATATGTTTTCTATTGACATGGGTGGTTGTGACATTGTGTTGGGTGTATACTGGCTAAGAACTTTGGGTCCCATTCTCATGGATTTTAAGGAATTGACCATGCAATTCAACCAGGAGGGACAACAATATAAGTTACAAGGCATCACCGTCGGTTCCCCTGGGATCATTAGTTCCCATCGCATGGAAAAGCTTCTGAAAAAAGGTCATTCTGGTGTTATTGCCCAACTCCATGCCCTACAAGCAATTGAGACACCCTCGATGCTGCGGGACTTCCAATCCATCCTCTCTAAACATTTTGTGGGTTTTTCCACTCCCAGTGAATCCCTCCTTCCTGTGGTGTTCATGATCATTCCATTTACCTTGTCCCAGGAAGCCTTCCTCCCAATATTTGTCCCTATCTTCACCCCTTTTCCCCAAAAAATGAAATTGAGAAAATGGTTCAAGAACTGCTTAACACAGGTGTTATCCACACTAGTACGAGCCCCTACTCTTCTCCTATGGTCATGTTCCTTAATAAGGAAGGTTCTTGGTGCATGTGTCCTGACTTTCACACCCTCAACAAACTCACCATTAAAGACAAATTTCCCATTCCTATCATTGATGACCTCTTGGATGAATTGAGTGGTGCCCAGTTCTTTACTAAGCTTGATCTCCGTTCTGGCTACCACCAGATCCATATGAAAGAGGCAGACATTCCTAAGACTTCCTTTAGAACTCATGAGGGCCAATATGAGCTTTTGGTCATGCCCTTTAGCTTGTGTAATTCTCCCTCCACTTTCCAAAGCCTCATGAATCATGTCTTCTATCCTTTTCTCCATCATTTTGTGATCTAGGTGGATATCGGTGGCCACCCACCTTTTCCAACTGGCCCAAAACAATTTTTTTGAAATTTTGGTAATTTACTATTTTTAGCAGTTTTTTCGGGTCCCAAACTTCCGAGTCTGTTTTGAGCCCCTAAAGGATGGTTTTGGAAAAACGGGGAGCAACATGGAAGTTCCTTCACTGTTTCTCACACAAAAGTTGTATTCCTCGGATATATCTTTCTAACGAGGTATTGAGTGTGTCAAACGAAGATTGTATGCAAAATTTATGACCCCAAGAAGTTGATGTACTGACTTATGTTAGAAAAATAGAATCGCGGAGCAATAAAATAAAAAAAAAATGTGGAAACAAAACATAGAAGATACACAATACAATAGAGACAAACATTTACGTGGTTCACCCAGTGTGGGCTACATCCACCAGAGAAATTTCCAGGTCCTTCCTTTACTATTATCTAGCAAATGAAGGGATACAACCTACAACAAACCCAATGTATATTCCTCTTCTTTCTCTCATAGTATCCTATCTCATAATACAATATTCACAATAATTCATAGCTGCAATACATTTCCCTCATAACATAGGGTTTCCTTCTAGGGAAAAAACCCCTAACATAATTTCTATCGTTATATCTGCGACCTTATAATGAATGGTCCATATTTACAATGAAATTACAATATACATTTACAAGGCAATTTTTCCTTTGGGGGCCTACTTGCCCTACGACCCCGCAGAGGGGGTAACCCCCCTCTGCACTCCCCAACATGGAAGAGTGTACATACTTCTGGGGTGTAAATACTTCATGGGTATAAAAATGACTGAAAACAAAAGACCTCTGAATTGGGAAAACAATTAGGCTCCACAACCAACAACTTACCCAAACGGGGCCCACATGACTTTTGGCGCTTCAGCTCCTAGGGATAGGTTTTTGGATGTCTAGGGTTTTTGAAATTCCTGCTTATTGTAAAAATTTCTTCAAAGCCTCATTGTAACCATCTTCTTGTGAATGGGAGTAGCCATCACATCTCTTCTCAGCAATAAGCTACCACCATTCTAGTGAGTCTTTCACTTTGTATTTTTACAGTCTCTGTACATTTCTTTCATTAATAGAAATCATGTATTACTATATATATGTGTTTATGGTTGCATCTCTGATACATTTTTGCTATATTATTGGATATCTGTGATATCTCTATGCATTTGTTTATTATATCTCCACTCTCATTTTGTGCCGAAAATAATCCAGATTAATGGTATCAGAGCAGGCTGCTCTTGATCATTTTTTAGTGCATGTCCTCGACGAGGTTCGAGTATAGCAAGTTGGGTCTCGAGCTTGCCTCTCTTGAGGAAAACCGCTCTCTCACACCCAAGAAACCCTCAATGGCGGAAGAAAAAAAACGACAAAGTAGACGATTCTATCAATTTTTTGCTTGAGAAAGCTCTCACACGACAGAGGGACGAAATGATGGAGAATTTTTCCCACATCCTTAAACACCCGCTGATAGCATCATGAGCATCTTCATCAAGCGAACACTTTGGAGGCACCTCACCTTTTAAGGTACAAGTCAATTTTGATATTCCTATATTTCAACGTCAAATAGATGCGGATGCCCTCGATAAATGGTTAAATTTGTTAGAAGGTTATTTATCTGTTCACAGTTTTTTTGACAGAGAAAAGATCATCTTCGTGCTCCTTAAGGATCTCCCCCATGTCAAACATTGGTGGGAAACTTACTGGGAGAAAATTTCTACAGAGGAGCCTGGAATATATGGGGTCGAGCCCACTTGGGATTTTTTTGTGTATGCGGTAAAGGAAAAATATTACCCCATTGGAAACTATGAGGACCAATACATGAGATGGACCACACTACGGCAAGAGAGGGGACAAGTAGTTCCAGAGTTCACCAATACCTTCCATACCCTTTTCACCAAGCTGGGTAACAAAGACTTTGAGTGACATCTGGTTTTGAAATACCGCAGGGCTCTACACAAATACATCCAAACTAAAATGAATTTTCTGGACATCTCATCACTCGGTTCTTCTTATCAATATGTTGTTAAAATCGAGCAGAAATTTAATCACCAGAATAAACGGGATTTCGGGTCTACAAATCCGTAACAACCAAAGTATGAGAAAGACGACCCTAACAAATAGTCTCCCGAAAACCAGTCCAAGCCACAGGAAAAGAAAGGTCATAGAAAGACGAAGAAGGACACTGGAAAAGGGTGTGATTTCCACAAAATACCCTGGAATAACACTGATGAATGTTGCTCAAAACAGTCATTGGTGGCCGAGATCAAAGATAAGGAGTCGAACCCTGATTCATAATCTGATTATGAAAATATTGGTAAAAGATAGATCATCGACACAGACCCCACTGCTATTGTCGCGACCGCAAAAATTCAACTAGAAGAACCAATAGATCCTGAAGAGGGGGAGCGCCTTTTCCATTCATGGATGTGGGTGAAGGGGACCTCACTTCATTTTATTGTTGACAGTGAAAGCCATAAGAACCTCATCTCAACAGAGGTCATCAAACAGTTGGGATTGTTGACAACACCACACCCACAACCATACAATATCGAGTGGCTTAGCGAGGGATGAGATCTTCATTTCATCCAACATTGTCGATTGTCATGGCATCCAACCCTTCAAGGATGAGGTATTATGTGATGTTTCCCCAATAGATGTTTGTGATGTTCTCTTGGGCCAGCCATATATGTGGAAACACCATGCTGTTTATGAGTCTCGACCCCGCAGTGTCATTTTTTCTCTGGGGGGTCATTTCTACATAATACCATAAGTAGCTCTGACTATTATTCCACCTAAACAATGCCGCAAGGTAGTATCTCATACTACAAAATTCATATTCTTCACAATTTGTTCAAAGGGTGAACATAAGGATACTGCAACCACTACAGCCTTGACCCAAGCACCTTCTATCCAACAGAAGCAGGTTGACAAGATTGTAGTAAAGTGCAAGTATTCCTTATGCACACAAGCATCTCATGTAGCCAGATTAATTAAAAAGGTTCAACCCTTACAGCCACATGTTCATGACAACCTTCAATAAGATCAACAACGCAACTTCTCCAACAAGTCAAGCAACTCATCAAGATGCATATTCAACAAACGCTCTTCCCTCTCCCCCGGGTACTCAACGCAATGGAGACCATTCCTTCCTAAGGAGGGAGGATTAATCCAGGTGGATATCGGTGGCCACCCACCTTTTCCAACTGGCTCAAAACAATTTTCTGGCAATTTTGGTAATTTACCATTTGTAGTAGTTTTTTCGGGTCCCAAAATTCCGGGGCCATTTTGAGGCCCTAAACAACATTTTTTGGGAAAACGGGGAGCAACATGGAAGTTCCTTCGATGTTTCTCACACAAAAGTTGTAGTCCTTGGATAGATATTTCTGACGAGGTATTGAGCATGTCAAACGGAGATCATATGAAAAAGTTATGACCCCAGGAAGTTGATGTACTGACTTACCCAAACGGGGCCCACATGACTTTTGACACTTCATCTCCTAGGGCTAGGTTTTTGGATGTATAGGGTTTTTGACATTCCTTCTTATTGTAAAAATGCCTTCAGAGCCTCATTGTAACCTTTCTTCTTGCGAATGCGAGTATTTGTCACATCTCTTCTCAGAGATAAGTTGCCACCATTCTAGTGAGCCTTTCACTCTGTATTTTTACAGTATCTATACATTTCTTTCATTAATAGAAATCATGTATTACTGTATCTATGTGTTTATGGTTCCATCTTTGATACATTTCTGTTATATTATTGGATATCCGCGATATCTCTGTGCATTTATTTATTATATCTCTACTCCCATTTTGTGCTGAAAATAATCCAGATCATTTTGTCTTAGTTTTCTTTGATGATATCCTCATCTATAACAAAACCTGGAAAAACCATCTTGCTCATGTGTATCGAGTTCTCCATCTACTCTCTCAACACCAACTTTTCCTGAAACAATTTAAATATTCCTTTGGCACCTCGGAATTCGATTACTTTGGTCATCTTGTTTTCAAGGCCGACGTCAGGGTGGATCCTAAAAATTTTGAAGCTATGCAAGACTGGCCTCACCCAAAGACTCTCAAAATATTGTGTGGATTTAAGGGCTTAACGGGTTATTATCGCAACTTTGTTAAGAATTATGGAAATATTGTGGCATGATCTAGATTTTATGAGCAGAATGAAATGATTACAGATTATTAATAGGTGCTTAACACAAAATAACAGAGATACAGTAAAAATGGTTTTCTATTCAATAAGGAAATAAGTTGAAACTGTAAAATGCAGTGGAAACAAGTTTGTTGGAATGGTGGCGGCTTATCTCTGAGAAGAGATGTGACGATTGCACTTATTCACAAGAAGATGATTACAATGAGGCTCTGAATGCATTTTTATAATAAAAAGGAATGCCAAAAATCCTAGAAATCCAAAAACCTAACCCTAGGAGATGAAGTGCCAAAAGTCATGTGGGCCCCGTTTGGGTAAGTTAGTACATCAACTTCCCGGGGTCTTAACTTTTGTATACGATCTCCGTTTTAGGTGCATGATAGCCCGTTGGAAAGGTATCATCGAGGAGATTCATTTTGGGGGAAATATCAAGGGAAATTCCATATTTCTCCCCATTTTCCCAAAAAATGTCATTTAGGGCCTCAAAATGGCTTCAGAAGTTTCAGGACCCAAAAAACTGCTAAAAATAGTAAATTACCAAAATTGCCAGAAAATTGTTTTGAGCCAGTTGGAAAAGGTGGGTGGCCACTGATATCCACCTGGATTAATCCTCCCTCCTTATGAAGAAATTTTTTCTATTGCGTTGATTTCCCCCATTAGATGAGGATATTTCTGCTGAATTTGGCCTTGGGTGAGCCACTTGCCTTGGTGCAAGAGTTGCCCTGCTTTGACGAATCGATAAAGTTGGATCCTTTGCCATCGAGTGATCTTCATTTGTGTTTCCACAATATGATCATGGGATTCTTGTTGTATGTAGTCTGGGTTGAGCTCTATTGGTGTCAGTTGTTCTGCTACTTCTGAGGTGTCCAATAATGGTGGGAAATAAGGGCGAAGGAGATCCACATTGAACACTGGATGCAAGCCAAGGAAAGGAGGAATGTTGAGCTTAAAATCATTATCCCCCACAACCTTGGTGATGGTGTACGATCCATAATGAAGTGGGTGAAGCCTCTTATGGGGTCTTGTAAGGCGTTCTTTCTGAAAGTGAAACCTGAAACTTATGTGGCACTCGATGTTGATCATGGAACTGCTTGTACTTGTCATTGGACTTCTGTAGGATATCCTAAACCTGTTGGTGGATGTGCTGGATCTACTCAATGAACTGGGTGGCTTTGTCAGCTTCAGTTGGAGAAGAAGATGAGTCGATTGAGGTGACTGCAAGGGGAAGTGCAACATCTATGGGACCCAATGGTTGGATCCCAACCCCATCTGAAAGGGGTTGTGGCTGGTTGATCTATGTAGGGCTCGATTGTAGCTATGTTGGACATAGGTAAAGCTCTCATCCCATGTGCGAGGGTTATTGGAATTATACATACGAATGATATGCAAAATCATTTGATTTACGACCTCAGATTGGCCATCTGTCTCGAGGTGGAAGGCCATGGATTTGGTGAGATTGATGTCCAACAGTGACCAGAGGCTCAACCAAAATGTGATGAGAAATTGACTGTCCTGATCTGAGACAATGGTTTGTGGGATTCCAAAATGTACCTAGACTCGTTTAAAGAATATCTTGGTAGTGGCCTCTGCTGTGATGCTCTTCTTGCAGGCAACCATAATTTCCATCTTAGAAAAGAGATCAACAACCACAAAAACATAGTCATTTCCCTACTTGGTGGACGGGAGGCCCGACATGTAGTCCATTGAGATGGATTCCCATGGCTTGTTAGGAGTAGGAAGAGGGGTGTATAGGCTCTGTTTCTTAGTGGTTAGTTTGGCAATAGTGTAGGCAGTGCAGGACCTGATATACTTGTTGACCTCCTGTCAAAGTTTCGGTCGATAGAAATGTTTCTAAAGAATAACCACTATCTTTTCGACGTCGAAGTGTCCTGCCACCCGAATGTAGTGGGCTTCGAAGATCATCTTCTCTCGCTCACTTGATGGAACACAGATATGGCCCAGATGACATAAAAACCCATCCTGAATATGGAAATTATCGACAACTGCATTTTCACCCAACATTTGGTAGGTGGTGGTGAAGTCCGGGTCTGTCTCTGTTACACATGATTTTGGTCACCCTGGTGATGTCTCTACAAGTGATGTGTTCAGGCTCCCACAAGGACTTTTTGCCAGAGAAAAGTGACTGCTTTCTTCTTCCAATTTTTTTTTTTTAAGATGAGTTCACAGGCTGTCTATGTTACAGGGTGCGAGAATCCTTCATTCTCGCAGGCCACCCACAGTTAGGGTGTGAAATTTTTGTAGTTTTCTCCATAGATAGGGTGCGAACCTGTTTTTAAGCTTGGAAAGGAGAAGAGGTCACGAAGGTTCTAGAAGGGGATCTTCTAGAAAATGAGTTGGCATTCGCATAGTTGTCATTCTACTGACTTCTCAGATTTGGTGGGATCATCCTCATCCATTTAACCATCTCTCCTTCTCCTATATATTGAAAGGTTTCTCATGGAAAAGGTTAAGCAAGATTGAATGAAGAATTGGTGAAAGAATTGTGTGAAGAACCCTGCTTGGACATAATCTTGAAGACTCTATTTGGTCTATAAAGAGGTATTGGATCTTCTTCATGCAAGTACAGAGCAAGTGTGTGTGTTGGAACCAAGAGTCACTAAAAGGCATCTTGCAACATCAAGGCAATCAGGTTGTATCTTCTACTTTCAATTAATATAATACAGCGGGATGCCCCTTTCTCATAAACTCACTCTTATTTTATAGCATAAATCCTTGATCATATGCATAGGTTGACATTGAATATACTTTGCTATCTTCACTTTGGTTGGTTTGTGTTGTCTTGGACCTGACTTCACAAGAGCACCATTGCGAATCGGGAACAACAGAGACCTTAGGAAGCGATATAAAGGTATGTCACTCATTCATTCTTATCAGTAAATTCAATGACCACAACTTAGGGAAAGAGTCATGTCCTATCCTATTTTGT
This sequence comes from Picea engelmannii, assembly GCA_009831015.1. NCBI lineage: Eukaryota > Viridiplantae > Streptophyta > Pinopsida > Pinales > Pinaceae > Picea > Picea engelmannii. The sequence continues at coordinate 58,039 of ML799212.1, read as the reverse complement.
TCTAGATCCAAGTGGATCTAGGGAGATCTGTTAGTGTCTGCACCTACCGATTTGTCCGATAACAAAATTGGCGACTCCACTGGGGAAATAACCCATTTTTTGTGGTTTTTCCTTGGCCATTCACTCTTAACTTACCATTTTTCATTCCCATCAATCTTTGAGTCTTGAGGAGACCCTTATAGACTCCATGGATCCAAAAGTTCCTTAAAATTTTTTGTCTTTTTTCCAAAATTTGCTTGATTTCAGGCCTTCTCGCACTGCACCCTTCTGTAGCCTGTGAGAACCACTAAAGTTCACACCCTACTATTCATTTCAGTGCGGAATTCTCACACTCTGCCTATGTCTAGCCTATGATAATCCTTGATTCTCGCACTGTACCCCACTGCCAACCTGAGAACCCACTTGCAAATTTTTTGGATTAAGTCTTTTGTGTCCTCAGATGCCCAGATTTATTTGTGTGTCTAGCAAGAACTTCTCTAGCCAGTGATTGAATGCTTCTTGGATTCAAATCTCGTTAATGATTAAGTTCTTCTTGATCATGTTTTCTCAATTTTTACCTCTTGGCCTTTTCGTGACAAGGGTATAATCTCCGGTTTTGAAAACTGAGTGCTTGTTTGGTTGGGAGCCTTTGATTGGTTTAAAAGTTGATATCATTTGTTCTTTTCAATTGCTTATTACTTGGAAAATTGTTATCCATATGCATTTGAAGAGACTGGTCTTGTCAGTTTGTTATTTTTGTCTTCGTTGAAAGATTGGTTTGGGTCTTTGATTATGTATTTCTTTTTGGTTGGTTTCTTATTTTTTCTTAGTTCCACCCTTGTTGTTTGGTTTCTAACAAAAATTAAAGACATTTTCTTTTTTAAGCAACTTTTTATTCAAAAACATTGGCATTCAAGTACTGAAAAAAGAATGAATAGGGAATTTTCGATGTTCATGGTTGTTTGATATTACATTTCAAAGAAGATCATACATCGTAGTTTGTATTGTTCCAGAAAACTCCTCTTTCCCTCCCGTAGATAGGATTCATCGAACAAAAAAATTGTATCATTCATTCCTATTTATGCATTGTTGGGTCAGAGTCTCACACAACATCGGTTTCATTTCCGTCTCCTTTTGAGTAACAAAAACCTTTAATAATATTGTGCAATGTTAAAATTTAACTAGTAACTTTTTCTAGGGCTCTTTTACACCAACATTAGCTAGGATAGAGCTTTGGAATAGGTAGTGAGACACACTCTCCAAAGCACAAAACACACAATAGTATATTTTGATAAGGAGTGTCAAATTCCATTTGCAACATTTTGTCCTGGGAAGCCCTTCTCACACAAGGGTCAAACTCGAGGTTGCATTGAGATTGACAGAGTTACTCACCCTGCTTTGCTGATATCGGTGTAGATATTTCATATATTATGGGGGTCACTTGAAGGTATACCCACAATGATGAGTGGTATCCCTTCAAGTTGATTTCGGTCTAGATACCCTACCCTTGCGTGTGGATCGGACTATCAACTGTTCCCCCAGGCATTATTGTTGTTGGTGGTAACCTTAGTAGCCTACCTTCTTAGGGTCTTACATAAGGTGACTGTGAAGGGGAAAGTCTTCATGGTACCTGGAATCGACATTGGCCAAAGTCCCTCGGGCTCCTTGGAGGGTATACCCACAATTATGTGTGGGAGATTGCACCAGGGTGTAAGTTCGTTAAGCATGTCGTCAACGTAAATTTTCCACCCTAGCCCAACCCCTTCTTGTCTCGTCGTCGCGACGTTGGATTTCATCACCAACTAGTGACTTCAGAATTGGAAGGTCTTGTTTGCTTGGTTTTTCTTCCTAGATTTTACTAGCGTGTGTTGTTTTTTTATCCGAGTTGACCATAGAATTTCTTTCGTAAGATTCTAACTCAATCATGATCGAACCTCCACACCGTTCACGCAGAATGCAAGGCCTACCCCCAGAAGATCTGGAAGGTTCTTAACCCTTGCCTACCAACTCATTGGAGGGCTCCCCTCAACAGAGTGAAGTCTAATATGTCACCACTCCGCAAGTGGAAAGAACTAAATCGTTAGAATGGTTCAGAATTACCAATTCTCGAGAGGACTTCCAACTTCCCACCAACTCTGAGAAATGTATTGTTCAAGTGAACTCTTCCGGAGATCTAGTTGTTTAGTCTTCTGGGTCACCAACTGGACCTTTCATAGGACTTGAGGGTCAAGATCCTTTTTGGACTACTGGAATTTTTATATGGGATCTCTTTGGCTGAGGAGAAGGCATTGATATCACTGTTACACCTGAGCTACCCGAAACATTTGATCCAGATGCAGTACCTTTTACTACTACATATTATTTTCCTGGTACAGACGCTCCGCGTGCTGACCACATCTTGACTCTACCTCTACAAATGGTCCATTACACAATGGTCCCAGATACTATGAGTCTTCACACCGGGATTACTGTGGCTATCCAAGTCCCCATTGGCACACTGCTTTCTCCCAGAGTCACCCCAACACTTCCACCTGGATATCATGCATTGAATGCTTCTATTCCCACTCCTACACAAATCACATCCAGAACTCCTGGTGGTTCCACTCCTTCTAGGAACCATATTCTCGGTTTAATTCTGACACTTCCTCCACCCCCTTTCATAAGACCTCTTCCATCCTCTATCAGAGGCACTGATCCTAGTGGAACCACCTCGTCTTTCACACCTAATTACCAGATTCCTGTTGGTGGACAATTTCACCAAGGAGGCCAAACTCAACCCCCTTTTGCAGGACAAATCCCAATTGGGACGTAACCCCCGATTGGAGGGAAACCACCACCGACCCCACCCTATGGACAAAACATACCTCCGTCCTTGGCCCAGTATTAGAATTATCTTCTACAACATAATCCTCAATTGAATGGGGGGAAACAACCTCAAGCTAGCTCTGTCATACCCCCTAGTACAGGCCAACCATATCCAGGCATGTCTAATCCTATTTGGGGCTCGAATTCTCAACCCCATGCCCCTATCCAAAGGTACAACCCTATGAATTACTTTCCTCCACACCAACCACCGAATCTACCTGAATCTTTGCATTATATGCAGACTGCTTGTGGTCCCACTGGTTTAACGACATGACTCCCTCCCCAAAGTCACCAGTACCCGCATGTGAATAGACATTTACCTTTATTAGCCACTCTTGACCTCCCGAATTTGTTGAGGATATTAAATGATCCAATTTATCACTCTCCTCAATGGCCTTCCATACCAGCCAAGCTACCATCCGACATCCCTAAATTTGATGGTAAACCAGGAGAGGACCCAAACAATCATGTAATGAATTTTCACCTTTGGTGCTCATCCAACTCCTTGATGGATGACTCTATTCGTTTATGCCTTTTTCAACAAACCCTCATGGGTTCTGCCATGAACTGGTATATAGAATTACCACAAGGCTTCTTTGCCAACTTCAACACCCTCGCTATGGCTTTCCTCACCCACTACCAATTACCGATCCACTATGAAATGGGAACCAATATTTTGAGTTCTTTCAAACAAACCAAAGCCACTCATATATTTGATCACATTCATGAGTGGCGACGGAGATGACGTCTCATCAAACTTGAACTTCCTGATCAATTTCTAGCAGAGTGGTTCACGAAATCATTCATGAACAACATCGCTCATGACATCTCCATGGGTGGAGTTGTCACATAAGAATAGGAAATTAGTCGCGCTCAATACCTTGAACTCGTTTACTCACAAATGGGTACTCTTTACGACTCACTCCCTAACGCGCCTCGTCCTTCTACTTCCGCTACTTCAACTACTCCTACTTCTTCTCCTGCAGTCGATGGTGTGATTGGCACTTTCCATGCCCAACCTCATTCCGTCCAAACCTCTAGAAATAACCCCAAACCCATTTCTTATAATGTTCAAAATGCTCTATATCCTACCCCTCCCACCAGCAAGACTTCTGAGGTAAATTCTGTTCAATCTACCCCCATCGGAAAAAGAAAATCCAGAAAAGGAAAGGGTAAGAGCAAGGAGGAAAAAAATAATTCGCAAAATGAGAAAACCAAAACACCACTTGTTGATGATAGGGATAAGCACAAACCCCGATACCCTTGTCTTATCTGCGGTGATGATCACTACACTAAGGATTGTCCACGATGCGCCGAGGTTACTAAGTTCCTTCAAGGGACCACGAAACCCCCCACTCCGACCATATTGTCACAACCCTTCCCTTCTCAACAGCAGACCCAATTGGTCATTCATGAACAACCTTCCCCCTGCAATACATCCTATGTCTTAATGTGTGAAGGAGATTGAAAGAAGAATGGCATCACACTTACCACTCGAGACAAAGATTATTCTTCCTCCAAAGAGAAGGTTGATGCAATACCTCCTTCGTTGGTCCAACCATCTCCCACGACTCCACCTACCAACGGTCCTCTTCATCTTGAACAACCGAGCCTAGATACATTTCTTCACCCTCCTTCTAAGGGTGTTGCTCGAAAATCGGCTTTCAATCCCCATGCACGTGCTATCTAGAACTACAGTATTGTCGAAGATCTGGCCCAAGCACCGTTCGCGATGTCATCCCTCGAAGTCCTTCAGAGTTGTCCTATACAACAGAAGGCACTGTTGAAATCTATTGGTGGAATCGAACCTACGGATATGAATTTAATAATTTTTTACTTGGAAGATCACATTCCAAGATTACCCCCTTAACTCACATTCCAAATACAAGTTATTGTCTCCGAAAAAAACATTTGTAGAACAATTATTGATGAGGGTGACTTGACGTGTGTCATGTCTATTACCTGTTGGAAAGCCATCAACTCTCCCCCTTTGACTGAATCCCACAACACTCTCAAAGCCTTCAATGGCTCTGGTTTTGAGCCTTACAGTGTTCTCCCTTCATTGCCTATTACGTTAGAAGGCAAAACGGTCCAAGTTGAAGTGGAGGTCTTTGACGCTCCTCTCAATTACAACCTTCTACTTGGCCGTAGATGGATTGAATCCATGTGTGCAGTTGTGTTGACTCTTTTCCATTTCATGCGTTTCCCACATCAAGGAAAGGTAGTTATCGTTGACCAATTAGCCTTCTTTCACTCTGATGCACATACCGACAATGTACTGTTCATTGCAACCCCCCCCCCCAGATATGAGAACATCAGTGTGGGTCTTCTTAAAGATTCCTTGTTAATGGGTACTTTCCCCATCCCACCACCCGATGTTCCAAATCCATTTGTCACCTCGATCAACATGATCTCCACCTCTTTTTACGGAACCCCTGCATCTTACGACCCATGGATGGTACCCAACCCCGACGATCATCTTCGTTATAGTGACGAAATGCCTTTGAGTTCGATCGAATCCGCTTATCAAGCCATTCAATCAACAACCCATTCTACCCCCTCTCTTAGTTATTTATCTCCAGATCCTTTCCGCATCATTTTTCCCATGAAAGAGATGATTATGTCTATTATGTCCATGGAAGATACCCCTTGGGATGATGAACATCATTGTTCCATCCTCTTCCTGGAACAACACACCATCGAGGGTTACCAACGGATATCGACCCCGTCGACCGTTGTCGTCATTTCTACCATTCCTGAGTCTACACATGATCTATTCTATGAAGGGAACTTAAGCAATATCTCACCCACCATCCCCCTCGACATATCCATAAAACCTAGAATTGTCAAAAATGTGCATATCGGAGCTTAGTGTTCCCCTGACGAAATTGTCACCTACAAGTCTCTTTTCAAAGAATTCCGTGATGTCCCCACCTGGAGCTATGAAGAAATGTTGGGTATTGACCCCGACATTGTGATACATGAGATTAAGAAATACCTAGATGCTAAACCCATCCAGAAACAACTTCGTCCAGTCCACCCACGTAAAGGGACCTCTATCAAAATTGAAGTCGAGAAACTTCTCAAAGCTGGCTTTATTTACCCGGTGGCTCTCACTGACTGGGTTTCCAATATTGTCCCGATCGACAAGAAACAAGGCACAATCCATGTGTGCATTGATTATAGGGACATTAACAAAGCATGTCCTAAAGACAACTTTCCTACCCCCTTTGTCGACCAGATCGTCGACGATTGAGCCGTAAGTGAAATCTTCTCTCTGATGGATGGTTTCTCCGGATATAATCAAATCAATATCGTTCCCGCGAACCAACACAAAACTGCTTTTATTTGTCCTTGGGGCACTTTTGCCTATCAGAAACTTCCTTTCGGTTTAAAGAATGCTGACACAACTTTTCAGCATGCTATGTCTTACGCCTTCCATGATATCAAGCACATTGTGCAGCCATATCTCGATGACTTACCCACTCATTCCATGCGCTGTGAAGATCATCCAATACACCTCCACACCATTATCCTTTGATGTCGGTTTTACCATATACGTTTGAATCCCCACAAATGTGTTTTTTGCATAGAATCCAACCGACTTCTAAGCTTTATTGTTTCATGTCAAGGGATTAGGGTAGATCCTTTGAAGGTCGAGGCAATTCTCAATCTTCCTCCTCCTTCCTCACTTCGCCAGTTACAAAGTTTGCAAGGGAAGGAAAAATTTATCCATCGTTTCATCCCAAACTATGCTGAGCTAACTCTTGGATTTACGCGATTGCTCAAGAAAGGTTCTGAGTTCATATGGGATACCACTGCCAACAAAGCTTTTGAATATTTGAAACTGTCTTTGAAACGTAACCCATTACTCTTCCCACCTGATTACAGTCGGGATTATTTCTTTTACCTCGCAGCTTCAGACTATACCATCGCTATGGTTCTTGTCTAGGAGGATGATTCTCATGAAAAACATGTCATTTATTACTTGATTTAGAGTCTCACGACTACCGAAACCAAGTATTTACATGTTGAAAAACTAGCCTTGGCAACCGTCCAAGCTGTTCAACGTTTTCGGCACTATATCCTCTCTCGCAAGACTACGGTAATATCTAACTGCAACCCTATGCAACACATTCTTAGATGCCAATTTCTAGGGGGAAAATACTCCAACTGGATCATAATACTCTAGGAGTTTGACTTAGAATTTGAATGCGCTAAGTCCAAGAAATCCTTGGTGTTTGCCGAGTTGATATGCGACCTTCCCTGCTCTGAGACGGAAAATGTAGCAACTGATTCATTACCCAATGAATCTGTTTCCCTAATTAGTTCTGATGACCTTTGGTACAAAGATATCATCATATATCTCCAAACCCAGACTTTCTGGCCTGATTTGTCTAGCACTGACCATCGTCGAATACTCTACCAAGCCCATCAATATATTATCCTCAGTGATGCTCTTTATCGTCGATGGATTGAATCCATTTTTTGACGGTGCCTCATGTTTGACGAAGCCGAGAAAGCCCTCAACGACTGCCATTATGGAGCTTTTGGTGGTCACATGTCTGGGTATGCTACTACCTAGAAGATCTTACAAGCAGGGTATTTTTGGCTTTCCTTATTCAACGACTGTATAATCACCGTCCAAAAATTCCACGCTTGCCAAACCTACAACAATAAAATACGATCACACCCTACTCCTCTACACCCTGTGGTCTCTGTTGGTCCTTTTGTGAAATGGGGTTTCGATTTCATGACATGTCACCCTCACTCGGTCGGGGGGCATGGATACATTATTGTAGCTATAGATTATTTTACAAAATAGGTTGAAGTGATGCCAACATTCGACAATACCAGAAGGATTGCATCATTATTCATATTCAATCACATCATTGCTCATTTTGGTGTTCCTCAGGCTATCTTTACTGATCACGGTAGCCACTTTAGAAACTTCATGATGTCTGAATTCACTGAAAAGTTGGGTCTTTGCCATGAAAAATCAACACCATATTACCCACAAGCCAACGGCCAAGTCAAAGCAATAAACAAGGTCCTCATTAACATGATTTGACGAATGATAGGGATTCATAAAACAAGTTGGCACATGATGTTGTTTTCATCATTGTGGGCTTACCGGACATCCGTTAAGTCGGCTACCAGGTTTACAACATTCCAATTAGTCTATGGTCTAGAAGCCATCCTGCCAATTGAATGTGAGATACCCTCCCTAAAACTAGTCATTGAACTTCTCCCAAACACTTCTGCCGAAGAAGAATGTCTAGTGTATCTCATGCGATTAGACGAAACTCGTCGCGACACCACCCTATTCATATAAGCCCAAAAGAAACGCGTCAAAGCCCAATATGACAAACATGTCAAGCCTCGCGTTTTCTCCGAAGGTGATCTGGTTCTCCTTTACGAACAAGATCGAGATATGCTAGGAGCCAGAAAATTTGAAGCTATGTGGTGAGGTCCTTATATCATCAGATGAGTTTTGGAGAAAGGAGATTATGAGTTGCTGGACTACAATGGTATCCCTTTGAGTGAACCCAGAAATGGGTTGTACTTAAAGAAGTACTATGCCTAAGATCACCTGTGCATGAATTCTTGTATTTTATTGTATCATACTTCTTGTGTGTTACTGTAGTATTCTTTTTCATTATTTGGTCTCTGCCCTTGACTGCTTATGTTACGTTGTTCTTGGTTTCCAGATGTCCGAGTCTTCGCTGCCCCACATTGGCTTTTCCAATGGCGCTAGTCGTAGTACTCAGAACCTTGCTTCTGTTGCATGGGCAATTTACGCACCTACAAACGAACTTATCAGTCTGCGAGGTGTGTGCCTTGGTCGTGCGACCAATAATATTGCAGAATATAGTGTCGTCATCGAATTGTTTATTGATGCTATTTCTCTTGGTATCTGCCACCTGGTTATACGACTCGATTCGCAGCTAGTAGTACTACAACTAAGTAATGTCTATGTTATTCAAAGTCCTACTTTATTGCGGGTATATTTACAAATTCACCTCTTGGAACGTTATTTTGATTATATTGAGTATTAGCACATTCCTAGATGTCTAAATACATTGATAGATGAATTAGCTAACTATGTGTTAGA
>ML799212.1:0-48385 GCA_009831015.1 Picea engelmannii | reverse complement strand
CATCTGGGGCCTTAACCAGTCGAAAAATGAATCATTGTACTTGATTATAGGCCCAACTATGTGTCGAGCCATGAGGTTGCACCACCTCATCATCCTCAGATCCTGTGGGGCCGGTAAGCCCCAATCAATCTATAATCGTAACAATGGGACCCTCTTGAGGAAGAAGGACACCAAAAGTGATTTGTACCCAAACTACTTCAAGTTACCCCTTTGGCACTTCGTCAATTTCCTCTTCATACTATGGAGAACTACATCCGACTATTTGAATACCTGAGGCTCTGTGCACTCTATGGCGTATTGGAAGTATCTCTGGAGAGCCATGTGTGGAGTTGCACTCCTGACCATGCGTGCTATAGTGAAAAAGATGGTTCATAGGGTCAAGTCTTGGACCCCCCAAATAGAAACCTTTCCCTTGCTTCTTTCTGCCTCAGGAAAAAAATATTGGCGACAATACTCACTCATAGGGAGTTCATCGCCTCGGCCACCGGTCAAACTAGCATGGTATCCATGCCATGATAACCCCGTTAGAAAATAGATATCCTCGATATCTAAGGTCAGCGTGTGGACTCCCACGTGAAACAAATTTTTTTCCACATCCCACATATGAACTAGGTATTCCAACAATCTGAGTTGGGCCCTCATGCCTGGAATCCTGAAGAATTTCAAGAGCCCACAGTCTCAGAGAGCAGCGACGGTACTCGGGCCATTCCCGACAATGGAATCCTCCTCCTCATGTTCTCTTTCTCACCACTCCAACATTGTGATGGTCAAACACCTGCGCAAGAGCCATTGGAGAAGGGTCAGTAACTTGTTTCAAACTTTGGCAAAATTTTTATTTGGCAAAATTCAACTTTAAAATCCATTTTTCGGCCCCCGCAGGTGCCCCTTTAGCACAGTGTGAGATTATCGCAGGTCTCGCAAGGCCCACCTGTGAGAATTCTTGAGCGCATAGTGTGGCCTTAAAACCCAAAAAAAATCCAATAAAAACAAAAATTAAACCATGGAAAAGTTAAAGGATCAAGAGCTTACCTCGTTGGCTGAAACGGTTCGCCAAATGATCGCTTGTGCCTCCCGCAATTGAGCAAATAAATTTGGGGGAAAATGAGGTGTGTTGGGCAAAGTTTTTGGCAAAATCACAATGAAATAGTAAAATCCCTTTTTACCCATATTTATTCACTTTTTACCATTTTTGTTGATTTTTTTGTCTATAAAACCTAATGCCCCAATAGTCCTATGATTGTGGTTTTTTGCAGATATAGCAACTTTGAAGTCCAAACGAAGGAGTACGGGTGTTTTTCTTTTTGTCACATGTACAATTGCTTTTTAGGGTTTTTAAAAAAACCTCAAGCTCGGTATTCGTTCGTTCTCACGCTCAAAAATATATGAGAACATAGTCGAGTATACTTTTTCTCATCTTTTTGTACTCGTATGGTAACACGAAAATGACGACCCTAAGCTCTTTTCACGCTCCATAAAAATGAAAATATTGTCGAGCAACCTTGTTCTGTTCATGCTCGTAAAAGTATTTGAACAAAATGTTTGATGGGCGATAGTTTATCACTTTTTCGGTCTTGTCGAACTATTTTACGAAAAAGGAACTAAGAGAGTTCTCTTTAAGTGTTTTTCAGACTCTCAAAACATGAAAAACCCCCGATTTTTCTATCCTTGGACTCATTAAACAAACATCGAAAGACCTGCAATGGGACCGAACCACTCCTTCCTAGGGTTCATTAAATATACTCCTAGGGACTCATCCGAAGGATGAGTTTACATCAACAAGCATATGTTATCCTCCTCAAGCTTGTGTAAAAATAAAGAGGTACTCGCCAGAAATAGTGGGGGAAATTTTAGGAAAGGGATGTGTTTTCGTATTCATATTACTGGTAGTAAGCGTCGCTCTTGGACATGACACCCCCTATTCGTCATTTGAATCCGGGTTGGGAAATCCATTTGTCTCTCGTTCGACTTGCTACAAGGTCATATCTTGGGTCGTCTTTGAGTCAGTGTTGCCAAGTCCTTGGTTGTGTCGTTCATATGTTCAAGAGAAGTTCACATGAGCCCTCTATTGACTCGACCATCTACAATTGTCCATTGTTACTATGTCGGCCTTCCCTGTGTCTGTTTCGACTCATATTCATACTTTGCCTCATCCTCAAAATCTGTTACTTATTTCATGTCATTGATGGGGGGTACATTAAGGCCCTCCTCTGATGAGTCTTATTCCGTCGAATCCAACCCATTATCCAGAAATGAGAATTAGAAATCATTTAGTACCTTAGACCCTGCATGCCTTAATGGCAGGTCTCTTTGCTTTCGACAGGGGTTTCACATCATTGATCCCTAATCGAGAGATTTCGTCGAGTGCTCAACTTCATATCATTCATTAGCATTCATTCGTATTGTACTTCGGTACCTTGGGAGTCATTTACATCAATGGTGTTTTCCCTCTCACTTGTTAATGGTTTTCATCAATGACCGGTAATCAAGTGGTTTCTACCATGTTCAACTTCATCACATGTAATCACATGGTTAGATTCGTACTTTCAGGTGATGGAATTGAAGACCCTGGGTCTCATATTTTTGATCCAGGCTGTGATGGAGTATGTATGCTTTGCATCGGCACATAGATCCACTTTGTATGTCATGTGGCTATGTCATCTTAATTTGAGTCTTCTCACATAGATCCACAGTGTATTCCTGGTGGCTATGTAGCATTTTGATGGCATGGATCCATGGCGTATGCATGGTGGCCATGACCTATGATTCCATTCATTTGTGATCTGAGCATGGGAATGCCTACCTTGGAACTGGTATTATATTCTGCATATGCTTGATTGTTTACAGGTTTCCGATTAGGTGCGCTTCTGGTTTCTGACACACACATGTAGTTTACAAATTATTTTGGTCGTCACAGATTCTAGCCTCATACTTTGGGGGGCATTCTGTTACACATGATTTTTGTCACCCTGGTGATGTCTCTACAAGTGATGTGTTCAGGCTCCCACAAGGACTTTTTGCCTGAGAAAAGTGACTGTTGTCTTCTTCCAAAAAAACATTTTTAAGATGAGTTCGTAGGTTGTTTATGTTACAGGGTGTGAGAATCCTTCATTCTCGTAGGCCACCCACACTTAGGGTGCGAAATTTTCATAGTATGCTCCATATATAGGGTGCGAACCTGTTTTCAAGCTTGGAAAGGAGAAGAGGCCACGAAGGTTCTAGAAGGGGATCTTCTAGAAAATGAGTTGGCATTCGCATGGTTGTCATTCCACTGACTTATCAAATTTGGTGGGATCATCCTCATCCATTTAACCATATCTCCTTCTCCTATATATTGAAAGGTTTCTCATGGAAAAGGTTAAGAAAGATTGAATGAAGAATTGGTGAAAGAATTGTGTGAAGAACCCTGCTTGGACAGAATCTTGAAGACTCTATTTGGTCTATCAAGAGGTATTGGATCTTCTTCATGCAAGTACAGATAAAGTGTGTGTGTTGGAACCAACAGTCACTGAAAGAAATCTTGCAACATCAAGGAGATCAGGTTGTATCTTCTACTTTCAATTAATATAATACAACGACATGTCCCTTTCCCATAAAATCACTCTTATTTTATAGCATAACTCCTTGATCATATGCATAGGTTGACATTGAATATACTTTGCTATCTTCATTTTGGTTGGTTTGTGTTGTCTTGGACCTGACTTCACAAGAGCACTGTAGCGAAGCGGGAAAAACAGAGACCTAAGTAAGCGATATAAAGGTATTTCACTCATTCCTTCTTATTAGTAAATTCAATGACCACAACTTAGGGAAAGAGTCATGTCATGTCCTGTTTTTTTCTAGATCCAGGTGGATCTAGGGAGATCTGTTAGTTTATACACCTACCGATTTGTCTGATAATAGTCTCATAGAGTTGGGGCCATCCATAGGTCTCATGGCCACAATATTCTAGCACCATGGTGAGTGCCGTGACTGGAGGTCTACCGAGGAAATCAATGACGCGATTGGTGATTCCTGTTTTATACTTGATGTTGAGGTGGAATTGTTGCAAGTATGTGGACCACTTTTGATGGTGGTCATTCTGAAATTTTCCTTGTGTCTGCATGAACTATAGTGGCTTATGATCAGTGTGGATCATTGTCTCCTTCCCAAGAATGTAATGTATCTACTGGCGAAAGTCTTGCAAAATGGAGTACATTTCTTTGTCATATGTAGGGTACTTATAGACAACATCTGATAGTGTCTCACTATGATAGGCCACGGGGTGGTCTTTCTGAGTGAGAATGACACCCAAAACATAGTATGAAGCATCTGTATCGATCACAAAGGGATGTTGTAGGTTTGGTAGTGAAAGTACTAGGGTTGAGCACAAGTGATGCTTAAAATCATGAAATGCTTGTTGTTGGGACCAACCCCACAAAAATTTCTCCTTACCACCACCCTTGGTTATTTGGTTGAGGGCCCATGCAATATGGGAGAATCCCAACATGAACCTGCAGTAGAAATTAGCAAGGCCCAAGAAGCTCCGAAGCTCAGTGAGTGTGGTTGGGTCTAGCCATTCATGAATGACTTGGATCTTGGCTGGATCCACATGTATGCCATGTTGATCAATGATGTAGCCCAGGTAATGGACCTTGTCCATGCCAAAGGAGAATTTTCCCAAGTTTGCATATAGCTTGTTCTTCCATAGGGTGTGAAAAACCTACTAAATATGATTCAAGTGTTTGGCCCAAGTCTTGTTGTAAATGAGAATGTCATCCATATACACCACTACAAAATTATTGTTGAATGGTCACAGGATGTCATCCATCATCCTCATGAAAGTGGTTGGAGAATTTGTCAAACCAAAGAGCATGACCAACCATTCAAAAAGGCCTTCCTTTGACTTGAAGGATGTCTTCCATACATCTGTCTTTTCTATCGGGACCTGGTGGTAGCCAGACTTCAGATCAATCTTACTGAAGTATTTTTCCCAGTGAGTTGATCAAGGAGGTCGTCGATTCGGGGAATCGGGTACCATTTTTTGAATGTGATTTTATTCAGATCTTGATAACCAATGCAGAGTCACCAGTTTCCATATTTATTCTGTATTAACATGATTGGGCTCTTGCAAGGTGATGAGATGGGATGGATGTGCCCCTTGTGGAGAAGTTCTTGGATCTATCGCTTAATCTCGTCATTCTCTAATAGAGAGTGGTGATAGACTATCCCATTTGGCAGTGGGGCATTGGGGGTCAGATCGATGGGGTGCTGACCGAGCAGTGCAGAGGTAGCCTGGTAGGTGAGGAGAAGATATCTGAGTATTCTTCCATGACCTTATCGACTTTCTTCTACTATGTGGAGAGGTTAGGAATAGAGACCCTGGATGTGGCTATGATATTTTGCGTATTCTGAGAGTAAATCATGAAGAAGAAAATTTTTTGTGTCTGAGAGATGAACTTCCAGCATTTCTTAGCAGAGATAAAGGAAATAGCACTAGGTGGGACTACCTCGGGTATCCTGTACAATTTCCTATTCAAAGTAATAATAACACTACGAGGCCTAGACTCATATACAACATGACATTTCCATAAATAAGGTTGTCCCAAAAGAACATCACAAACTTTGAGAGGAGAAACATCACAAAATACCTCGTCTTTGAAGGGCTTGATGTTGTACGATAGTCGACACTATTGGCTAATGCGGAGATCACTTCCTTGGAAAATCCATATAATGGTGTAGGGTTGTGGGTGCGGCGTTGTCGGCAGGGCTAGCTTCTTGATGACCCCTACTAAGATGAGGTTATTCTGGCTACCTCTATCGATGATGAAGTGAAATGGGGTTCCTTTTACCCACATGTGTGAATGGAAGAGGCGCTCTCCTTCTTCTGGCTTGTCTAGTTCACCAGGTTGGAGCTTGGTGGTAGAAATGGTGGTACTATGTTCCACTTCAATGATATATCTTCCCATTTCTAGTTCTATCTTAGATTCAAAACACGCATCTGATTCAGAGGCTTTCACTTCGGCCACCAGTGAGTTCTTTGAGCGACAGTCAACAGTGTTATGCCAAGGGATCTTATGGAAGTCACACCACTTCCTGGTATCTTTCTTTGTATTTCCGGTGTCCTTATTTTCTTGCGGCTTGGATTGGTTGTCCTGATACTGTACATATTTTCTTTGTCCTTTGTTCTATGGGTTGGGGCCACCCTTTCCTGGATTTTGTTGTGAGGGGTTCCCAGGTCCAAATTGCCGCATCTTTTATTTGAGCTTCTGCTCAATTTTGACGACATATCGGTAGGTCACATCCAAGGATGAGATGTCTAGAAATTCCATTTCGGTATGGATGTATCTATGCAGAGAACTGCGATACTTGATCACCAGATGTCACTCTGAATATTTGATATCCATCTTGGTGCACAAGGTATGGAAGATATTTGTGAAATTTGGCACTACTTGGTCTCTTTCTTGCTGCAATGTGGTCCATTTGGTATACAAGTCGTCATAACTTTCGATAGGGTAGTATTGTTCCTTAATAACATCCTTGAAGGATTCCTAGGTGGTCATGACTATAAATAATGAGGGTTCCTCTGTTTCCTTTTTCTCATAGAAAGTTTCTCACCAATCTTTGACATGGGGAACAACTTTGAGGAGTGAAAAAGTAATCTTTTCTCTATTTGAAAAGTTATGGATCAAAAAATACCCTTCTAGTAGATTCAACCACTTGTCTACAACATCTGCATCTATATGACTTTCAAATATAAAAATATCAAAGTTTATTTGTACCTTGAAGGGGGTGGTGCCTCCACTCGAAGAAGATGTGTCGCATGTTGGTAGTCCCTGAAGGATTTGTGCGAAACTATCCATCATCTCGTTCCTCTGTTGCGTGAGGGATTCCTCAATCAACAATTTCAAAGGATATCCTGTCCCATAATCTTTCTTTTCTCCTGCCATGTGAGGTTGCTTGGGCGTGCGAGAGATTTTTTCCTTAAGAGAAACAAGCTCGAGACCCAACTCTTTGTACTCCGACCTCGTTGGGGACATACATTAAGACAACAAGGAGAAGACCGCTCTGATACCACCGATCCAGATTTTATGAGAAGAATGAAATGACTACATATTATTAACAGGTTCTTAACACAAAATAACAGAGA
The DNA here is from genome assembly GCA_009831015.1 of Picea engelmannii. Lineage (NCBI taxonomy): Eukaryota > Viridiplantae > Streptophyta > Pinopsida > Pinales > Pinaceae > Picea > Picea engelmannii. Next base: position 41,259 of record ML799212.1, on the reverse strand, counting down.
TACTGTAAAACTGGTTTTCTATTCAATAAGGAAATAAGATGAAACTATAAAATGCAGTGGAAACAAGCTTGCTGGAATGATGGTGGCTTATCTCTAAGAAGAGATGTGATGGTTGCGCTCATTTTAAATAAGATGATTACAATGAGGCTCTGAAGGCCTTTTTACAATAAATAGGAATGCCCAAAACCCTATACATCCAAAAACCTAACCCTAGGAGATGAAGCGCCAAAAGTCACGTGGGCCCCATTTGGGTAAGTTAGTACATCAACTTCTCAGGGTCGTAATTTTTGCATATGATCTTCATTTTAGGCGCATATCCCGTTAGAAAGGTATCATTGAGGAGATTCATTTTGAGGGAAATATCGAAGGAACTTAAATATTGCTTGTCATTTTCCCAAAAAATGTCGTTTAGGGCCTCAAAACGGCTCCAGAAGTTTCAGGACCTGAAAAACTGCCAAAAATAGTAAATTACTAAAATTGCCAAAAAACTATTTTGAGCCAGTTGGAAAAGGTGGCTAGCCACGGATATCCACCTGGATCATGGCACCTCTCACTGCACTTCTTAAAAATAATTCTTTCACTTCAACTCCAGCAGTTTCTCAGGGTTTTCAAACATTGAATATGGCCATGTGCACCACTCCAGTCATGGCCCTTCCTGATTTCACAAATACCTTTGTCCTGGAATGTGATGCTTCAGGGAAAAGAATTGGCATTTTCCTTATGCAAGAGGGTTGGCCTTTGGCCTTTACCAAAAAACAACTGTTTGAACAAAATTTGGGAAAATCAATCTATGAAAAGGAAACGTTGGCTATTCTGCATGTCGTTGATCTTTGGCGCTCTTAATGATTGGGACAATGCTTCCAAATTAAGACAAATCATCAAATCCTCAAGTATTTTCTGAAACAACGCATTTCCTCCCTAGAGAATAAAAAATGGGTGACTAAGATCTTTGGATATGATTATGATATCATTTACAAGAAAGGAAAAGAAAATGTGGTTGCGGATGCACTTTCCCAAAAATATGAAGATGAAGGGTCCCTTTTTTCTCTCTCCTTAATTGTACCAGATTGGATCCAAGTTGGTCACCAAGACTGGATAAACGATCCCAAAATTTTGCATCTGATACAACAATTGCAGTCCAATTCTCCAGTTTCCCCAAGGTACTCTTGGCTCCATGATGAGCTTCAATACAAAGGTCATTTATATTTAAGTAAACAATCAAAACTTAAATCCATGGTACTTTCTGAGCTTCATGCTACACCCATAGATGGGCACTCCGGGTTTACCAAAACCTATGACAGGGTCAAATGTTATTTTTTATGGGATGGTATGAAACATGATGTTTGTAATTTTGTGGTTGAATGTGATGTGTGTCAATGCAACAAGGGAGAAACAATCAAATCTCCTAGTGCACTACAACCGCTTTTGATTCCACCTGCTATTTGGCGAGATATATGTATGGATTTTGTTGTAGGATTACCTAAATATGGAAATAAGTTAGTCATCATGGCGGTAGTTTATCATCTTTCCATGTATGCTCATTTTTGTGCTCTTCAACACCCATTTACAGCATCCACCATGGCTCAACTTTTCATGGATCAGGCCTTCAAGCTTCATGGCATGCTACATTCTATTGTTTCTTATCATGACCCAACTTTCAAGAGAAATTTTTGGCAAGAACTGTTCAAGATACAAGGCACCCAATTGCATCTCAGAACAACTTATCATCCCCAGAATGATGGTCAAACTGAATTTGTCAACAAGATTTTAGAAACATATTTGAGGTGTTTTTCCTCGGAAAAGAAAAATCAGTGGTCTCAATGGTTACCACTAGCTAAATGGTGGTACAACCCTTCATACCATACAACTACCTGTATGACTCCTTTTGAAGCGGTATATGGAAAAAATCCACCTTCATTTCTCTCATATTTTCCAGGTGTCTCGAAGGTCCAGGCGGTTGACCAAATGCTTACAGTTCGAGAGACTATTCTCTGTACCCTCTTAGAGAATTAGTTCATGGCCCAGAATTGCACGAAGCAACAAGTAGATCAAGGTCACTCTGAACATCAATTTTCAGAAGGGGATCAGGTGTTTCTTCGACTGCAACCTTACAAGCAAAATTACCTCAAGGATGACCATTGTCAGAAAATGGTGCCCAAATTTTATGGTCCTTATACCATTCTCAAGCATGTGGGACAGGTGGCCTATTAGTTAACTTTGCCCAGTCATTCTACGCTACATTCTGTTTTTCATGTTTCCTGCTTAAAGAAGGTGATTGGAACTAAGTTCCAAACTCAAACTAACCTTCCCTAGTTGGACGAAGAAGGCTCCATTTGGATACTACCACAAGAAGTTTTGGACCAGCGTGAGTGCCGCCTGCGTCAACGAACCTATTAGCACTGAAATTCACACTTTGATTGCTAAAGTGTAATCTCAACACCCATCATAAGGTTAAATATAATTTTGGTTTTGAATAGGTGGATCAACAAGATGGATAAATAAAGAGAGAGGGATGCCAACTATAGATCAATAGGCTACACCAATGGGCAATGGAGTCACAAACATCCTACTCATCGAAGGCACAAAAGATGCTCAACAGAAAAAAAGATTATATGTTGATAAGTGGAAGAATGAAGAAGAAAAACATAAGGTATAATGTTCACTAAACAGAGATCCTCTCAATTTAATGAATCACCAAATACTTGAATATAAACAATGATTGATGGGAAAAATACAGTAGATCCTTTGTTGCTTAGGGATCCATAAATCATTGGCAGCCTTTGATCCTCAAATATGAAATATATTAAAATAAGAAGAAATATAAACAAAAGGGTTACAATCTGAAATCATTTCTCTTATGAGTCTCTAATAGAAGTAATGCTTACAATCATAAAATGCCCACATGCTTACAAATGAACACACACAGGAAAACTACCTGCTCCTACTCTCTCTAGCTTCTCTTGGCTCATGAATCCCCTCCTCCAAGAGATCTCTCCTTAATTAAATATAAAATAGCATCCAAATAACCTTAGGAGGTCGAACCCCATCTCCTTCAATGGATTCTAAGCCTTGGAGATAGGTGGCAACAATCAAAGAGACAAAAATCCAACAAACTGCTAATTTTCGGGAATTTGTTGGAAGTCATTAATAAATTGTTTCCACCTCATTGCATGAGGACTTTGATGGAGATAAATCCTAGGTGTAGGTGTCCCTTGACATCTAACTGATCCTTGAGAATCCATTTGAATCCTCCTTCACAGGTGGCAACCTCCCATCAAGGTGAATATCAAAACAGTGACCGCTACAGGAAATTCAGTAGAGCCGTTGTAAAACAGTTGGTAGCACCAATTCTATGTATAATATCTCTCAAACCATAACACATTTTGAAAAACTGAGAGAGGTTTTTGTTATTTGGAATTTTATGAACAAAAATTTTCTCCAGTTTTCAAAAATACCTTCTCCATTGTTCACAATCCAAGTTTTAAGTTAGTCACTCAAAACTGGCAGAAGTGTCCTTGCAAAATAACTCTGCACAATTCGGTTTCTGCCAAAATTTCGGTAGCGAATTTTGGTAGCACCATCCTGGTGTGTCCATGTGCAATTTGGTAGTGCCATCATAATTTGTAGCTACATCACTTTAATGTTGACATATTTGGTAGAATCCGACATGAAAACAGATTTGGTAACAACCTATGGCATTCATAGTGCCATCATTACACTCCTTAACATATTTGGTAGTATTTTAGGTGGTAAAATGGCAGACCATGCTATATAGACAGTTTCACAGTGCCATGGAACTATGGAATGTCTGTGCTCTTCTGTATGATGAGAATAACCAAGAACCTTGAGTTGATAGGTTAGAATCTTGTATATGCATGTAGAGGTTATTTAGTTTCTTATGGAGAGGCAAGCCTCTTTTGGCTGCAAACTCTTGTGTTAACATAGGCTCCATGGGGGATAGAGTCCTCCTTGTGAGGATATAATAACTCTTGTAGTTTCAGTGCCTTATCTTAGAGCTTCTCCCAACCTTTAACCTCTGCAATCTTCTTTGATCTATGACCTTCAACTGAAACTAAATGAAAATGAAAATTGAAACTGACAAAAATGATGAAAACGATGCTTGTCTAGCAAGCTTATTGCACACACCTACTCTAATTATTGGGAAAATGAAGCATTCAATTTACATGAAACAACCAACGAATCCATTTCATCATTTTTTCAACTATTTTAAGCTTTGAAATGTGCTTCCTTAAGCACCAGAGATAATTCCTAGTTGAAGGCACATCGAAGAAATATTTGGCAATACACTTTCGATTAAAGAAATGAATGAGCCTAGGACTGCTTTCTGCTTGCAGACAGGCTGCAAATGGATCCTGAAAAACATCATCAATACTTTCCCTTGCAACATTGCTTTGTGTAAAAAGGAAAAGTGATGCATTAGGTCCTTCCTCCACTATGGTTGGTTGTTGCATGGCTTTTTGATTTTCTGATTCATCCTCAATGCATATGGCCTTGGTCCACTCCTGATCATGAGGTGTATTATGAAAAAGGATTAGTGATGCATGTCTTTATTTAATTTCATCCTCTCTCATTTGATCACATGGCATTTGATCTTGGCTTCTTGATGAAACTGATCTTGTGTCTTCAAGAGGAATAAGGGGGTTTATAGGGCAGCTCATCACAATTAGAAGTATTTGGGAAACTACATTCTTTTGTCTTATCTTCTGATTGTGACGGATATTCATCATATCTTGGTTTATGGTCCGAATTTCTTAGTTTTTCACCTTCTAAACTTAGATTATCATCTTTTTCTTCTTTTTTAGCAACAAAAATATGACATGAGGGTTGAAACAAGCTAGTGATGCTTTGATGGGAAGGGTATTTCTCTGATATAAGGTCTTCAACAGACTGTTCATGGAAATCATATTCATAATCATCATACAAAGGTGAATCAATGACCATTTGACTATTGATGGCTGAGGGGATTAGTACAATAGCTTGGACAACTGGTTGATCAGGAAAAACATCCTCATAGTCATCAAAACTTGGCAAATCATGGCACATTGGTTCATTAACAATAGGAGGGATTACAACAACAACTGGTAAGCTATGAGTTCGATCATGAAAAGTTGTGACACTATTCTCATGATGAAATAATTCTGAACCTAAGACGACCTCTTGAGTTAAAGAATCAAGAAAAGGAGGAGATAAGGAAATGATGGATTTTCCATATTGATCTTTTTCTTGGGGACCTAGATTTTGACATGAATGATGCATTTGTTCTTCAAATTTAGGAAAATAATTATGAAACTCACCATCTAAGTCCTGATCTCTGCAATCATCCCCTTCATCATCACTTCTAGAGGAATCACTTACTAAATCATAAATATATGATATGATGCATACCCCTCACAAAAATTCTCAAAAATCTTTTCAGCTAGATAAGTTTTCTTGCAATGAGAATAAAAAACATCATGAAATTCCTTCAAAGAGGAAATACTAGAAGCAGAGAGTGTTCTATACCATTTCCTTGCATAGACTTCCAATGAATACATGCACATTTTCATCAATATATCTTCATGATGGATTTCAATTTGTTGCATCAAAGCATGAAATTCATGAACATGCTCAACATGGTTGTCATTCTCACCTTCATAAAATCTGGGCAGCAGATATTTTCGTTCATCAATTTGAGGCACAGGATGTGGATAACCATATATGGCTAAGAAATTGAGTGGGGAAAACCTCTTGGCCAGGATAGCCTTCATAGCCATTTAATTTCTCTCATCCCTAGTGGAGTCTTCAATAGATTCTGAACAATGGAGTATCCATGGTGAATGTGCAGTCTTGAAGGTGTCCAACTTCAGTCACCATATAAATCTGGAGCTATGTATTTTTTTTCTTCCCAGGAAGATTTTCAATCTACTCAAATCCGTCCCTAGCAACAATGCCAAAAATGTTAGCATTGAAAGTCACACTTTGACTGCTAATGTGTAATCTCAGCACCCATCAGCTCAACACCCATCAGAATGTAAAATATAATTTTGGTTTTGAATAGGTGGATCAACAATATGGATAAATAAAGAGAGAGGGCTACAAACTGTATATCAATAGGCTACACCAATGGGCAATGGAGTCACAAACATCCTACTCATCGAAGGCACAAAAGATGCTCAACAGAAAACAAGATTATATTCTGATAAGTGGAAGAATGAAGAAGGAAAACATAATGTATAATGTTCACTAAACAAATATCCTCTCAATTTAATGAATCAACAAATACTTGAATATAAACAATGACYGATGGGAAAAATATAGTAGATCCTCTGCTTCTTAGGGATCCATAAATCATTGGCATCCTTTGATCCTCAAATCTTCAATATATTCAAATAAGAAGAAATATAAACAAAAGGGTTACAATATGAAATCACTGCTCTCATGARTCTCTAATAGCAGTAATGCTTACAATCATAAAATGCCCACAGGCTTACAAATGAACACACAGGAAAACTGCCTACTGCTACTCTCTCTAGCCTCTCTTGGCTCATGAATCCCCTCCTCCAAGAGATATCTCCTTCCTTAAATAGAAAATAGCATCCAAATAACCTTAGGAGGTTGAATCCCATCTCCTTCATTGGATTCTAAGCCTTGGAGATAGGTGGCAACAATCAAAGAGACAAAAATCCAACAAATTGCTAATTTTCAGGAATTTGTTGGAAGTCATTAATAAATTGTTTCCACCTCATTGCATTAGGCCTTTGATGGAGATAAATCCTAGGTGCAGGTGTCCCTTTACATATAACTGATCCTTTAGAATCCATTCAAATTCTTCTTGATAGTTGGCAACCTCCCAGCAAGGCGAATATCAGAACCGTGACCGCTACAGGAAATTCGGTAGCGTCGTTGTAAAACAATTGGTAACACCACTTCTATGTCTAATAAATATAAAACCATAAAACATTTTGAAAAATTGAGAGAGGTTTTTGTTATTTGGAATGTTATGAACACAAACCTCCTCCATTTTTCAAAAATACCTTCTCCATTGTTCAATATCCAAGTTTTAAGTTAGTCACTCAAACTGGCAGAAGCGTCCTTGCAAAATAACTCTGCACAATTCGGTTTCTGCCAGAATTTTGGTAGCGAATTTTGGTAGCACCATCCTAGTGTGTTTGCATTCAATTTGGTAGCTCCATCATAATCTGAAGCTAAATCACTTCAACATTGACATATTTGGTAGAATCTGACATGAAAATGGATTTGGTAACAACCTATGGCATTCATAGCGCCATCATTACACTGCCTAACACATTTGGTAGCATTTTAGGTAGTAAAATGGAAGACCGTGCTATATAGACAATTTCGCAATGCCATAGTGCTATGGAATGTTTGTTCTCTTCTATATGATGAGACTAATTAAGAAACTTGAGTTGATAGGTTAGAAGCATGTATATGCATGTAGAGGTTATTTAGTTGCTTATGTAGAGGCAAGCCTCTTCTGGTGGCAAACTCTTGTGTTAACACAGGCTCCATGGGGGATATATTCCTCCCCATGAGGCTCTAAGAACTCTTATAGTTTCAGTGCCTTATCCTAGGGCTTCTCCCAACCTTGAACCTTTGCAATATTCTTTGATCTGTGACCTTCAACTGAAACTAAATGCAAATGAAAACTGAAACTGACAAATATGATGAAAACGATGCTTGTCTAGCAAGCTTATTGCACACACCTACTCTAATTATTGGAAAAATGAAGCATTCAAGTTACATGAAACAACCAATGAAGCCATTTCATCATTTTTTCAACTGTTTGAAGCTTTGAAATGTGCTTCCTTAAGCACCAGAGATAATTCCTACTTGAAGGCACGTCAAAGAAATATTTGGAAATACACTTTCCATTGAAGAAATTAATGATCATAGGACCACTTTCTGCTTGCAGACAAGCTACAAATGGGTCCTAAAAAACATCATCAATACTTGCCCCTGCGACATTGCTTTGTGTAAAAAGTAAAAGTACTACATTAGGTCCTTCCTCCACTGTACTTTGTTGTTGCATGGCTTGCTGATTTTCTGATTCATACTCAATGCATATGGTCTTGGTCCACTCCTGGTCATGAAGTGTATTAGTAAAAAGGCTTAGTGATGCTTGTATTTCTTTAATTTCAACCTCTCTCATCTGATCACATGGCATTTGATCTTGGCTTCTTGATGAAACTGAGCTTGTGTCTTTAAGATGAATAGGGGGTTTATAGGGAAGTTCATCACAATTAGAAGTATTTGGGAAACTACATTCTTTTGTCTTATCTTCTGATTGTGACGGATATTCATCATAGATTGGCTTATGGTCCCAATTTCTCAATTTTCACCTTCTAAAATTAGATTATCATCTTTTTCTTCTTTTTCAGCAACAAAAACATGGCATGAGGGTTGAAACAAGCTATTGTTTCTTTGATGGGAAGGGTACTTCTCTGATATAAGCTCTTCAACAGGTTGTTCATGGAAATCATCTTTATAATCATCATACAAAGGTGAATAAATGACCATTTGAATATTAATGGTTGGGGGGATTAGTACAATAGCCGGGACAACTGGTTGTTCAGGGAAAACATCCTCATAGTCATCAAAACTTGGCAAATCATGACACACTATCTCATTAAAAAATAACAACTGGTAAGCTATGAATTCAGTCATGACAAGCTACGACACTATTCTCATGATGAAATAATTCTGAACCTAAGATGACCTCTTGACTCAAAGAATCGAGAAAAGTAGGAGATATGGAAATGATGGATTGTCCATATTGATATTTCTCTTGGGGACCTAGATTTTGACATGAATGATGCATTTTTTCTTCAAATTTAGGAAAAACATTATGAAAATAATCATCTAAGTCCTGCTCTCTGCAATCATCCCTTTCATCATCACTACTAGAGGAATCACTTGTTGAATCCTGAATATATGATGCATACCCCTCACAAAAATTCTCAAAAAGTTTTTCATCTCAATAAATTATCTTGCAATGAGAATAAAAAACATCATGAAATTCCTTCAAAGAGGAAATACTAGAAGTAGGGAGTGTTCTATACCATTTCCTTACATAGCCTTCCAATGAATACATGAACATTTTCATCAATATATCTTCATGATGGATGTCAAGTTGCTGCATCAAAGCATGAAATTCATGAACATTGTCAACATGGTTTTCATTCTCACCTTCATAAAATCTGGGTAGAAGATCTTGCCATTCATCAATTTGAGGCATAAGATGTCGATAACCATCTATGGTTGAGAAATTGTGTGGGGAAAACCTCTTGGCTAGGATAGCCTTCATATCCATTTAGTTTGTCTCATCCCCAGTAGAGTCATCAATAGATTCTGAACAATGGAGTCACCATGGTGAATGTGCAGTCTTGAAGGTGTCCAACTTCAGTCACCATCTAAAGCTCAAGATGTGTATTGTCATTCTTCCCAGGGATATTTTCAATCTGCTCAAATCCATCCCCGACAACAGTGCCAAAAATGTTAGCACTGAAAGTCACACTTTCACTGCTAAAGTGTAAGCTCAACACCCATCAGAATGTAAAAGATAATTTTGTTTTTGAATAGGTGGATCAACAAGATGGATAAAGAAAGAGAGAGGGATGCAAATTGTAGATCAGTAGCCTACACCAATGGGTAATGGAGTCACAAACATCCTACTCATCGAAGGCACAAAATATGATCAACAAAAAACAAGATTATATGCTAATAAGTGGGAGAATGAAGAAGGAAAACATAAGGTAGAATGTTCACTAAATAGAGATCCTCTCAATTTAATGAATCAACAAATACTTGAATATAAACAATGACTGATGGAAAAAATACAGTAGATCCTCTGCTACTTAGGGATCCATAAATCATTGGGACCGTTTGATCCTCAAATCTGCAATACATTCAAATAAGAAGAAATATAAACAAAAGGGTTACAATCTGAAATCATATCTCTCATGAGTCTCCAATAGCAGTAATGCTTACAATCATAAAATTTCCATAGGCTTACAAATGAACACACATAAGAAAACTACCTGCTCCTACTCTCTCTAGCCTCTCTTGGCTCATGAATCCCCTCCTCCAAGAGATATCTCCTTCCTTAAATAGAAAATAACATCTAAATAACCTTAGGAGGTCTAATCCCATCTCCTTCATTATATTCTAAGCCTTGGATATAGGTGGAAACAATCAAAGAGACAAAAATCCAACAAACTGCTAATTTTTATAAATTTGTTGGAAGTCATTAATAAATTGTTTCTACCTCATTGCATGAGGCCTTTGACGGAGATAAATCCTAGGTGAAGTTGTCCCTTGAGATCTAAATGATCCTTGATAATCCATTCGAATCCTCCTTGACAGGTGGCAACCTCCCAGCAAGGAGAATATCAAACCCGTGACCGCTAGAGGAAATTCAGTAGCGTCGTTGTAAAACATTTGGTAGCGCCACTTATATGTCTAATATCTCTCAAAAAATGACACATTTTGAAAAACTGACAGAGGTTTTTGTTATTTGGAATGTTATGAACAAAAACCTCCTCCAGGTTTCAAAAATACCTTCTCCATTGTTCACAATCCAATTTTTAAGTTAGTCACTCAAAACTGGCAGAAGCGTCCTTGGAAAATATCTCTGCACAATTCGGTTTCTGCCATAATTTCGGTAGCGAATTTCGGTAGTGCCATCCTATTGTGTCTGCGTGAAATTTTGTAGTGCCATCATAATCATTGCTACATCACTTCAACATTGACATATTTGGTATAATCCGACAAGAAAACATATTTGGTAACAACCTATGGCATTCATAGCATCATCATTACACTGCTTAACATATTTGGTAGCATTTTAGGTAGTAAAATGGTAGACCATGCTATATAGACAATTTCACAGTGCCATGGCGCTATGGAATGTCTATGCTCTTTTGTATGATGATACTAATCAAGAAACTTGATTTGATAGGTTAGAAGCCTGTATATGCATGTAGAGGTTATTTAGTTGCTTATGGATAGGCAAGCCTCGTCTGGCTGCAAACTCTTGTGTTAACAAAACCATCAAGGAAGTGTTAGTCTAGTGGAAAGATACAACCCCAACAGATGCCACTTGGGAACTAGCTACCATTCTGTAACAATTTCCACATCTCAATCCTTGAGGACAAGGTTGTTTTTAAGGGGGAGGACATGTTAGGGACCTAACCCCTCACATAGGTAGAATAATATATTTCGATGTAATAAAGGCCAATATTAATAAGGGCTAGCAATAAGGAAGAATAATTCAAATGTAAGAAGACCTAATAGAAGCTTCTGCTTCTAGAAGGATATTCCTCTAGATGGTTCTTTTGATAGACATATTTAGTATAAATAGGATTCTAGGGTATGAGAATGTTTGTCTTGGATATTGATGTAATAGAGTTATGCTCTGCTAGAGGTTTCCCCCTCGAAGAGGCAAGTGAACATTGCTCTCAGTAATCAAAGTGCTCTTTCTGGTGTTATTTTGGTATCATTTTGGTATTATTGTGGTGTTGTTATAGTTATATTGTTTTTCATCTGCCATTTCTATCTTTTTATTTATGTTCTGCATACTTTTTATATCTAGAATATTACAAATCTTTCGGTACAACGCAGGATCAATCTATTTTGATGAAGTGTAAACCGTGGATTCAACTTTGTTTCCATGGGTGTATTCATGGATTTGCACTTCAACATATCAAATATCTTTAGTATTTCAATTGCATACTTCCCTTGGTTAAGAAAGATCTTCTCTGGGCTCTTCCAGACCTCAAGACCTAAGAAATAATGCATTAGGCCAAGGTCTTTCATCTCAAATTCTGCAGCGAGATTCTTCTTACAATCAATGATGATCTTTTCTTCTCTAGTTAACAATACTCCATCCACATAAAACAACAATATAATAGGCTCATCATTCATAACCTTGAAGTAAAGGTTACAATGAACTTTACTCTTGGTAAAGCCCAAGCTTTTTAGGAAACTGTCAATCATTCCATACCAATATCTAGTATCTTGCTTCAATCCGTACAGAGCCTTCTTCAACTTGTAGACACACGTCTTCATGTCTTCAACTTCAAACCATTGAGGTTGTTCTATATACACTTATTCTTCATTGGAACCATTCAAGAAATATGTTTTCATGTCCATCTAGTGTAACTTCCACTTCATCTATGCTGCAAGAGTTATGATGGTTCTGATTGAAGTGTATCTGGCTACAAGAGAAAATGTCTCTTCATAGTTAATGCCTTCCTTTTGAGAAAATCCAAGAGCAACAAAACTTTCTTTTTATTTCTCAATACTTCCATCAACAACATGTTTTATTTTGAAAATCCATTTGGAAGATACCACATCCTTGCTCTTTGGTCTGGGAACTATTTCCCATACATCATTCTTTATAATAGATTTGTATTCTTCTATCATGGCATCTGCCCATTCTTTCATCTGAATGGAATTTTCAAAGAAAGTAGGCTCCTTCTCTAAGATATCACACATCAAAGCCATATAACTGGAGAATGGCTTGGGTTTCTTGACTTGTCTCATGGTTCCTTCGAGGGCACCATACTTCTCTCCATATTGAATAAGTTCCCTTGCCTAGACTGTCTTTCTCTTGTGGGAGATCTTCATTTGGGGAGGTTCTTGAGATTATATTATGTCATGATATTCTAGAATCTCATCATCAGGGGAAGTTATGACTTCCCTCACTGGTTCTACAACTCTGGGAGACACAAGTTCATCTTCATATACTTCTTTAAGATGACATCTTTTTGATTTATTTAGTTTTTCATATTCATCAAAGGTTACATCCCTACTGATGTCAATATGATGGTAACTTGGTATATAAACTTTGAAGGCCTTGGAGACCTCACAGTATCCAACAAATATTCCCTTCTTTCCTGAAGGGTCCAACTTGGTTCTCTTCTCTTTCAAAATGTGTACAAATACTAGACAACCAAATATTTTGAGATGGCTTACTTTTGGCTTCTTTCCGGAGAACATCTCTTCAGGGGTATTGAACCCAAGTGCACTATGGGACAATCTGTTTTGTACATATACTGTTGTTTTTTTTATTCTTCCCATAAGTGCATTGGAAGATCTTGATCATGGATCATAGTCTTCACTGCTTCCATAATAGTTATGTTCTTTCTTTCTGCTACACTATTTTGTTGAGGATTGTAGGTAGTGGTGAGATCCCTCTTAATCTCGACATATTTGCAAAAGTTTGCAAATTATTTTGAGGTGTATTCTCCTCCATTATCCGACCTCAGTAGCTTGATCTTTCTTTCAGAGGGATTCTCTATCAAGGATTTGAATTCCTTGAATTTACTGAACACTTCATCTTTTGATTTCAAAAAGTAAACCCATGTTTTGCGAGAATATTCATCAATAAAAGACACATAGTATACATGCCCACTTATGGAGGTTGATGGAATTGGGACACATACATCTGAGTGAATGATCTTTAAGACTCCTTCTGCTTTATTGTCTCTCTTCAGGAAAGGGTTCTTGATGTTCTTTCCTTGTGCACATCTGTTGCACACACCTTCATGGTCAACCTTGAATTCTGGTAGACCTGTGATTGCCTTGCTTACATATGGTAATGCCTTGTAGTTGATGTGAGCTAGTATTCTATGCCAAAGTTCACATGGATTCTCAATGGAATGGTTCAAGGTTTCTTCTGAGTGACCTTTTATCTTATACAAGCCACCTTCTTCTTTTCCACTAACAATTGCTTCTTCCATGGTTTTTCCTTTGGGCCATGTTATCCCCTAACCTAGGGATAACTAAGGATATTATGTCTCGAGGCCCGCAGGTACTAGACTTGGAGTATCGAGAGCCAGATCAAATTGAGCATGGCCCTGGAGGGACCATCATTTCATTCTTCAACACCTCCACTTTGTCAGAAACAACAACATCCATCACCTCGGCCTGGTCCTGCAGTAGAGATAGATCTTTATCCATGATGTAATGAGTCCGGGTATCATGGTATGTGTCACTCTGATCCTCAAAACCTTTGAATATGTGCATTTAATTATTTTTGTGTCTAACATGTGCTTGGACCTTATGCTTTTCCACTTGACCATACCTGGGGGCAATGACATGATGCTCTAGTAAGCTGGTACCCATAGGGTTTGAATTTCCACTGGGGGGATTCATAAAAGGTCATCGTCCGATCCCACCATACCTACCACTTTTCATCTTTTTCCCACTCATCCATCCCATTACACTAGTCTGGGCATTGGGTTGGCCAAATATCTAAGGGTTTTACCTTACCTTGTTGGAAGAAGGGGATAAAGGACTAGAGGGTAAAAGTAGCTGGAAAAAAGATAAAATCCAAAAGAATGAAACCTTGAGATGCTTTGCCTAGGGATCCCCAAGAAAGTAATAAAAATATTATCAGTAAGAAACAAAAGGACCCATAAAAATAATAAAACAAGGCCTATTTAGAGGATAGAGGGTCTCAGCACGAGCCAATGTATTAGGTCCATGGGCATGTAGCGGTATGACACTAACAACAACTGGTCACCATGCCAGGGTAGTGGCTCTTGGAGGCATAGCCAAGAGAAAGGGGGTCTCATCACAAGCCAACCTTCTCATTTCCGTGAAATTCTTGTGGGGAACATTTCCACCATTGGTCACCATGCTAGGGAAATGTCCCCTAACTATCCTCTTGAAATAAAAAGCAATAAGAATAAAAGATAAAAGGCATGAATGGTCTTGGAAACATTTTCATCCATGAAAAGTGCAACTCACCCTCTTTAGAGGCACCCACATGTAAGCCATACATTTCCCTTCTTTCAATGCACCCCTTACCTAGACATCCCTTACCACCTCATCCACTCACATGGACTAGATTGACTTCCCCTGGAAACATCCCACATACACTGAGCATTAGCCCAATAGGACGTGCCAACTTTCCCTCCAAACTTGTCTTGTATATTAGTATAATGTCTTTGAGCACTTTTCCGGGTAAAAGGGGTTTTATGGACATGTTTAATAACTTGATGATTAGATGTGATTTACATTTATATGGTCCCTGTGACTTATGATCCCATGGAGCACGTATCTGTTGATGTTGAAGGGTCAAACCCAATGGAAAGGTACCCCGATGGACATGTACACATGGGGAGATGATTAGTTCGGACCTCCATGGGGATAAAAATCCCACCAGATGTATGATGGGACCCCACCAGGGGGCAAAGACAGATCAAAGGATTGCACCAGAGAGAGAGGAGGATGTTTCACCAGGGGAAGCTTGGCAAGCCTAGACCCAGGAGGTTTGTGCCCTTTCCACCATGATGCAGACCTTGGAAGGCCCATGATGTCACCTAGGTCACCCATGATGTCATCCAATGCTTTGGGAGGTTTTGGAGGCAATTGTGTGCCAAGTGGCATGTGTGGCAAGCTCTTGAGGCTCAAGAAGGCCTAACATTTTTCTCTAGGAGGCCAACATTGCCACAAAAGGGCCTAACGTCACCCTAAAATGGCATGGCGTCACCTTAACAACTTTATTTAGGGTTTAATTGTGACATTTAATTTAAAAATGGATATTATTTGTAACTGGCCATGTCGGCCTTTTTGACCTAATTTTGGTCTTTAGTATTGTATAAATAAGGGGAAATTACCTCTTATTTTTCATGATCTTAGACTCACACTTGTGAGGTCTGAAATTTTTTCCCTACTTAGGGTTTTGTGACTGAAATTTAGTTCACACTTTTTGAAGGAAGGCTAATCTTGGTGTTTTTGGTCATTTTCTTGGTGGAAAGTCTACAACTAGGGCATGTGCTAGATTATTGTTGGTGAATGTAAGTAAAATTTTGCAATTCTTCTTTCCTTTGAATGTTTATAGTATATTTACTTTTTATTTTACTAAGATCATGAAATTTCTAGCTTAAAACCCTAGGATATTAAGCACATATTATTATCGTTATCTCAATTGCTATCCACCTACTAGATTGTGCCAAAGAGTCATTTTTCTTGAAGCCATTGCTAAGGGCCTTGCCATTGCAACACCCTAGAACTTGTTGCTTCATATTAGTCGTCACTTGCTTCATATTTGAGTTAAAGAGGGAGGAAAATCTACTAAGGCCTAGGGTTACCTACACCTTAGTAGTCATTTTACCCTAGGGTTACCTACACCTTAGTAGTAATTTTACCCTAGGGTTTGGTGGTTGAAGCCTTGGCTTACCAACACTTCATTCATTAACCCCTCTTGTCTTTGGCTCTCCTATTATCAACCCTTTTATTCAACATTTTATGCCACTTTATTGACTCCATTTTCCCTAAGAAAGCACTAGTCTAATAAGTCCTCCTTTGAGTAATTGATCAACACAACCTTCAAAACCTATCCTTTGAACAACCTACTAACACTTCCTAACCCTAGAATAGATTGATCTACTAACCTAATTTATGTTGTTACTAAAGTAATTTACAGCCATTAAATGCAAAATTAAAAGCTCATAAAGAAATTGTAAAGGATGAATTATACTTTGTCTTATGTGCTTTTGTCAAATGCTAATGTTATGACTTCAATGGTTAATGGGTTTTAGTCATTTTGAAGTTAGTTTCAAGACATTTTATGTGAAGTATTGCTATATAAACATTGTTGTTATAAGATTTATGTTTACCTCATAATATTCAACAAATTGCTTCATTTAAGAAAGTCAATGGTTTAATGAAGTCTAACCAACAAGTTCTCTTGCAAATATATAGTTTTCCCGTTGCTTTGTTTTGGGAAGGTACACTTATGGAATATTATCTCTTCATTGGTTATTTAAACTGGACTTTTTGATCGGTGGTGACTAGTGAGAGGGGACCTTTACCTAACTATTTTCACTTTGCCTTCTCAAAACCCCAGGTCATTGGGGATGTCTCCCCTGGGCCTACCACCTTAAATAGAAAGAGACATCCTATTGAGGTGACAATGATAGGATTAGTCTCCAGTTATGCCAATTTTATCTTCTTTAACCTTTCCTACAATCAAAGTACAAATTGTGCGATAACATTTTTGCGTCGTTGTTGGGGAACATTGAGTCAATATTCTTCAAACGATAAATTTTCGGTAAGAATTTATCCAAAGAAATTTTCTTACAAGATTACCTGGTGACTCCACCGAGGATGATTGCTTCATTCCTTTGATAATTTAAGAAAGTTATGTGGCGAATCCACTGATGAAGAATCCAACCATGAATTCTCAATGGGATCTAGGAAACTTCAAGCCTTTTGTTGGCACACACAGGGGCAGATCCAGGGTTCAATGCTTCAACATCGCTCCAAAAAAACCCTAAATACCGGCCCTTTCGAAAACACCTATGAAGAAGATGAAGTCTCACGCGAGGTAGAGGCAGGGGTGGTTGTAGGACTCAAGTGTCTACAACCTAGCTGGGACATAGATCTGTGATCACAATACTTACAGAGCACTTAGCAGTTAATCATCCATTAGCATTTAACTCTTATTCACATTGCAGGAAAGTTATAGAACAACGTAGTATTCACAAGATCTAACACATCCAAGCACTTAGCTTATAGAAACATATCTAACATTCATTCATATCACTAAGCACTAAGCTATCATATTAGATTCATCTAAACATACATTACTGCACTAAGCATAAATCACATGAACAATATAACAACCATAATGCACAAATAAACCATAACACATGATATACATGGTTCACCCCAACGTGGGGCTACATCCACCAACTCTTATCTTCTTTATTATCTTCTGTCAATATTCTACATGCACAGAGCAACAAAATCCTACTCTTCATAGGATAGGATATCTGTGCACACCTCGCTAGATCCTCCTTCCTAGAGCTAGGTTACAACACCAAGCTTCTCACAGTCTGTGCACAAAGCACTACATATGACCTGTAGTTAGCTCTACAAGTTTTCAACATACACTAAGCACAGAGCCTCTTACAATCACTTTCACTTAGAACCACTTACAATTGACTTAGCACATTGGCATATTGGCCTCTTCATACATCTCCTAGATATATATTTATACATTACAAAAGGGCCTAAACATGGGTAAACCCATGTGCCGACATCCCCATACCCRTTACATAAACCCTAATCCCAAAATTACCCTTAAAAAGGGGTTGAGATCCCGCGATCTCTGCTTCAACTTGCGCTCYACCTTCGACCAGCCTATCAAAGTCACAAAAGAGGTCAAACAATGACCAAGKTTATCCAAAACTTGKTCAAGGGCCAAGAGTCCCCCAACACTCACCTGTGACTCATCCCGAGTCACTCTAATTTGGGTAACTCTGCCTCATACACCTCGAGCTTGGATCGAGATGCTTCAACCTGSTTCTTYGCCAGGGCCTCCTGATCGATGAACTCCTGAAAAACTACCTCGGTCACAGGTACTTCCAAGCATTGTTCGACTATGGTGACTACTTGTTCTAGTTCTTATCCTCATCCTTCAATCTCCTCAAAAAGTAGGCAAGCTTCATCCTARACTGGCTAGAGCTTCCGAGTCACTTGCATGACTTTGCTCTATATGGAATGGACCTKTTGTTGAGTTGTGTGTTGTTCRTGGGACCTTTTCATCCTCTCAACTGCTGACAGGAGTTTCAATTGCACTTTTACTATTGTTKCTTGCTGCTTTGCCTCTTGGAGTTGTCACTCCAGTGTCTTTAGTTCAGGGTCCTCTATAAGGCACTCATAAGTCTRTGCACTTCGACTGCTAAGCTGTTTACATTTCAAGGATAATTCTCCGATTCTCTRGACTGCACTTCAGGCAGTTCTTATCTCYGGTCTCRCACTTCCTGTGGGGTACTTGGCACGACTTGTAACTCCAGTTCTGCTACTCTCTGTTGAAGCTGTTGGATGGATTCAACAAGCTTGGCCACTTGATTCTCTACTGGGTCTTCTTCCATTTTCTCTAAGCCTGTCACGTAGCGAAGTGCTCTGTTGACTGCTTCTTTAATTTCCATCTACTTCATGAGAAGTTGTTCTTTCTCCTACTAGATTTGTGCTCTATCCTTTGGGAACTTTTCTTGGAGGTTGTCTTTTTCCTTCTATGCAACCCAACGTTTCTCTATGACTTCCTCTTGTACTTGCTTTAGGGCCTCTGTGTCCTATTCTTTTTCTTCCTGGATATGAAGAAGGCAAGTTTCAGTCGCATCAACTATTCTGTGGAGTTGGGCAGGCTCATCTCCCATCTCTATTTCTTCTAATGGCGGGGGCTCAGTGGACACTGCGTGGCTCGAGTGAAAGGCTTGTTGTACCCCTCTCAGCTCTGCTTCAATCCTTTCATACATGGTCTCTTATTTTACTTCATTGCACTGTAAAATATCTTCTGAGGTATTTGATACAACAACGATGATTAGGTCGATGTCATCCATCGTGAGTATAGTCTCTAACTGGGGCTTACTAGCTTTGGACTTCTTCCATGAAGAGGGTTTCGTGGGGGAAACCTTTCTTTTCTTGGAGATCTCTGCTTCATCAATGGGGTCCCTAGGTGGTGTTACTTCACCTTGCTTATGCTTATCTTCATCCCCATTGTTCTCTTCTTTGTCTACTTCGTCATCACCTCCTCCTCCAGGTGAATCTGAAGAAGTTTCCTTGGATGCGTTGTTCAGCTCCTATACATCTTATTTCTTCTTCCTTCTACTACTGCTGGGTGCATCATACTCTTCGTGAGTAACCACTAGACTTCTGATTAGGTCAGGGTCGGACATTTCATCCTAGTCGACCAGGATAAGGAGCTCTGTAGGCCATTCCTTGGTTATTTCTTCCATGTACTCCTCTGTAAGCTTGTAGTAGGACTGGAGTTCTTCTTTATGCTCGTCTCTATGCGTAATGATATAAATAAAATGTATATCTATGGAGAACCTCACTATTTTCCCGAACTGTCACATACCCACTACGGAAATCAAAATTTTTCATCGAATTCTCAAGGATCAGAATCCTCGAAATACTTGCAGGGGTCTAGCGTAGGCTAGTTCCTTCCTTGTCCACCTCCATGTGATCATGGGTCACGACCACAGGCCAAACAAGTATGGCTTCCTTTCTCTCTTTGCGGCTCAACACTACTAGAGCATCGAGTCTTTCGACTCTACAAACCCTGACATAGAAAAGCGTCGAACCCCGAAAGGGCTAGCGAGTAGAAGTTTCCTGTTTGGGTCTTGTCCTCGTGACCACGTTCTGTGACCACGCGCTTAAACTGGAAAAGCCCTTACCGGCCTTTCGTGATACGGGAAATCGCAATGCATAAATTATTCCTTTCCCATTCAAATCCACAAAAACCATGAAGTCTCCCAAGTTTCCCTCCAAAGGGAGATCAATGGCTGTAAGCCTCCCTTGATCTGACGGTTTGGATCCTTTCAGGATTTCAGTGCCCGGGGGTTCGAGATGCAATGATCCCAAAAAATCATGTCATGCAAATCTCTGAATTCCGGTATGGGGATATGTGTAGGAGATCAATGGTCCTTGATAGTGTGGATCCAATGGTCCATGGGATTTCAGGACTTTCCCTGAACTTTGACCGCTCACCATGTGTCTCCCTTGATGGATGGTCCAGATTCCTTCGGGACTTCTCTTTTCTATTACCAAGAACGTCAGGATTTTAAGTATCAGGATTTCGTGATTTGCGAAGGCAAGGTTTCTTGCCATTTGGTTTCCCGGGTGCCGAAACGCTGAAGTGCTTACCAACAACCACGTGGCCATTTTGGGGTTTCAGTGATCGGGGTTTCATGACTCGCGAGGACAAGGGTCCTTGCCCTTTGGTTTCCCGGGTGATGAAACGTCGAAGCGTCGATCGACAACCATGTGTCTCTCCGATGGACATTCCAGGTGCTTCCATGGATCATGGGGTCTATGGTCCTAATTTCTTCATTTCTTGCAAGAGTAAAAAGGGGTCATGGAATTAATACCTGCATCTCTTCCTCAAATCTAATAGTCATTACAGACCTTGTATCCTACGAAAGGATCACGTTCGTGAATTGCTTTGCAAAGGCAAAGAGGGGTCGAGGTACTATCGTCCACGTTCCTTCCACACATCTAACGATTGTTACCAACCTTGGATCCTCTGAAAGGATTTCATCCATTAATCGAGACTTAACCACACACTGCCATTTCGGGAGTTCACAAGTCAGGATTTTGGGACTTGTGAGCACAAGGGAAATATTCCCTTCGATATTCCGGGTACCAAAATTCTGAAGTGTCGAACAGGATTCGATCAACAATTAGCCCCCCTTGAGATATGCCTTGGCCAATATGACCACTTCTCATAAGACCATAGTCTTATTCCCTTCAGGACTTATCAATACGAGATCCCGACCTCTTGTCTACGAAACTCCTGAATTCTCGAAGTGGGTGATCTCGCGACACATGGCCTTCCTTAATCGGGCGGTCCAGGTCTATTTCGGGACTTTCTCCCCTGTTCTCGAGGGCTTAACCCTCATGCATCTCCTAACAGATCCAACGACTATCAGGTTTTCTAACTAAGATCTGACAGCTCAGATATGTCCCAAGCTGTGCACTCTCCCACTGCTCCCTGGACATGGAAAACCAACGGTCCAGATACTCCCACGGACCTTGGGGATCTATGGTCCTGATTTCTTCGCTACTCATGAATATAAAGGAAAAGGGGTAAGGCATGTAACACACTTGTTTCTTCCTCTAATCTAACGGTCGTGAATGACCGTAGATCTTTCGATGGGGTCTCGTCCGTCGATCGATACTTATCCCTATGCTGCTATTTCAGGATTTCAAGAGGATCATTCTTCCTCGTACATGGTTACTAATATTTTTTCCTTCAAATCCTTTTCCAGGTTCTTGGTGAGCTTTCTATGAAGGGTGTCTCTATGGGGAGATCTATCCAGGGTATTTCCTGAGACGGATAAGGGTATAGATTTCTCGAGAACAAACTTGAAGTCTGAATGAATTCAATATGCGTATATACATATAAATATATCTATGAACATAAGCCATAC
Organism: Picea engelmannii; assembly: GCA_009831015.1. Classification (NCBI taxonomy): domain Eukaryota; kingdom Viridiplantae; phylum Streptophyta; class Pinopsida; order Pinales; family Pinaceae; genus Picea; species Picea engelmannii. Next base: position 19,288 of record ML799212.1, on the reverse strand, counting down.
ATAGTCTTTTCTTTATAAGCATGCAACCACCATTTCTGAATCAAAACACCACACAAGTAGTCTTATACTCAAACCATTCATTAAACTACACATACTATGAGCATACATGTCAGCATATAAATTTCAAGATGCATGATGTAAAACACTTATTAGAAATAGCACCAGATGTGATTGCAACTGCTGAGAGGGGTGCTCGTTTCCACCCAACCGTAGGCTCAGCTACTCCCAATGGATTTACCACTAGCCACCCCCGAGCTGAGACCATGATGCTGTGAGACTGCGTCTCGGTTTTCCAGTGACCGAGAACGAGGGTTACTCTCCCCCTTCTCTACTATCACTCACTCTGCATATCTCCATATTTCTTCCTCCTTCCCTCACGTCTGCCCCCTTCTTGCTTCTCCCTCATGCCTTTTCCTCTTGCGAGGTTGTGTGTGGCATGATTTCCCTCGCACTGGTTAGGCCTGACGGCTCTATGGATGGGTGGTTCACCCCCCCATCCCTCATTACTCATGAGGAGCCATTTACCTACCAATCCTGGTGAGTCATTTAATTCGGGGCCAGTGAGCCGCTCTTGGTTCTTCGGGCCAGTGAAGTCCAAATATGGTATTGGTTTTTGGTGGGAGTTAAAGACACCATTCCAAGTGTCTTCCACCACCTTCCTTCAACCATCGTGGTCTCTTTTTCAGCATATCCCCTCTCAACAGTCCTACAATATATATTCATAATATTATTCACATTCATCGACCTTTTTCACAAGGTCCATTCACATCACACATTCACATTTCTGAGTTTGCCACAGTTCTTGGCCAGTATAATTATTTTTACAAACTAGGGGAAACGGGGTGTTACAATTCCCTCCCCCTTAAAGTAACATCATCCTCGATGTTCTTATCTATCAAAATGACATGCATGTATAGGAGTAAACAAAATCGGATATGCCTGTCTCATGGCATCCTCCATTTACCATGTAGCCTCATCTGGGCCAAAATTTTTCTACTGGACCTTGACCTGTGCAATGGTTCGGTTCTGGAGTGGGGTTTCCTTTCTATCCAGTATGCATTGGGGTTCTGGTAGAAATTATCCCTCCGGTTCCACCTGAATCACAGACCAATCAATTATATGGTTAGCATCATGTATATATTTCTTCAATAATGAGACATGGAAAACATTATGTGCTTTGACTGTGGGAGGAAGTGCTAGCCTATAGGCTACAGGTCCCACTCTATCTAGAACCTCAAAGGGTCCACAATACCGAGGTGCAAACTTGGCACAAGCTCCCATTTTCAGGGAACTCTTCCTGGGCCTAACTCTAAGATATACATGATCTCCCACTTTGAACTCTCTTGGAGTTCTCTTTTGGTCGGCATAACTTTTCTGTCGGTTCTGAGTGACCTTCAGGTTTTGTTTTATCTGAGTCACCTACTGTTCCATTTCTTTCAACATGTTAGGTCCAAAATAAATCCTATTTACGGGATTACTCCAGCTGACTGGAGTGTTACATGGTCTACCATAGAGGACTTCGAAGGGACTCATATTTAAGGATGCTTGGTAGTCGTTGTTGTAGGCGAATTCTACCAGTGGCAGGTAGTCTTCCCACTTCTTGGGTTGATGCATTACATGCATTCTTAGCATGTCTTCAAGTACTTGGTTCACTCTTTCTTTTTGACTATCAGTTTGAGGGTGATAGGCGGTGCTAAACAAAAATTTGGTCTCTAAACTAGCCATCAGTGATTTCCAAAAGTTAGAGGTAAATTTCGTGTCTTTGTCATACACGATCTCTTTTGGCATACCATGCAGTCTGAATATCTCCTTCATGAACACCTGGGTGATATCGATTGCTTTGCAAGTTGATTTGACAGGGATGAAATGAGCAGACTTGCTCAATTTATCCACCACTACCATAATGGCATCGTTCTGTTTGGTTGAGGTTGGTAATGTAGTGATGAAATCCATGGAGATGGTTTCCCATTTCCATTCTGGGATTGGTAAAGGTTGCAATAATCCTGTTGGGTGTCGATGTTCTGCTTTAACCTGCTGGCACTCTATGCATTTGGCCAAGTACTCGGCTATGTCTTTCTTCATTCCAGGCCAATAAAATTGTCTCCTGGTGGCAGTGATCATTTTCTGGTATCCTGGATGACCAGAATAGGGTCTTTTATGTAGTTCATCCATAATGAACCTATTCAAGTCGTCACAATATAGAATATAGAATCTGCTTCTGTAAGTGATCAGAGCTCCTTCGGTCATCTGGTAGCCTTCATATTTTACTCTGGTGGGTTCTTGCTGTAGGTACATGGTCACGGTCTGGATGAAGGGATCTGTTTCTTGTGCATTTCTGATTCTTTCCTTGACATCTGTCTCGCAGGTGCTCACTGCTACCAGGTGAATTGTTTTCATACTTCTGCTAAGGGCATCGACCACCCTATTTTCCTTTCCTTTAATGTGTTTGATTTCGAAATCAAACTCGCTAAGGAGGGCCATCCACCTAGCTTGTCTAGCATTGAGCTTTGGTTGATCAAACAGGTATCGCAATCCATAGTGATCTATCATAAGTACAAATTTTCTTCCCAAGAGGTAATGCCTCCACATTTTCAAGGCATGCACTATGGCAGCCAGCTCTAGATCATGGGTCACATAGTTGACTTCATGGTCGTTCAATTTTCGAGATTCATAGCAGATCACACTTCCTTTCTGCATAAGGACTCCTCCGAGCCCTTCCTTACAGGCATATGTGCACACGAGGAAGTCAGCCTCTGGGTCGATAATCTTTAGCACGGGTGCATGGGTCAGTAGATGTTTCAGGGTTTGAAATCTTTCTTCACATTTCTGTGTCCAAAGGAATTTTGTCCCCTTCTTCTAGAGGGCAGTGATTGGACAACCAATCTTGGAGAATCCTTTTATAAATCTCCTATAGTATCCTGCTAATCCCATAAAGGATATGATGTCCGAAACATCCCTTGGGGTAGGCCATTCCATGATAGACCTAATTTTGTAAGGGTCTACCACTACTCCTTCGGAGAGAACATGGCCTAAGTAATGTATTTCCTTCTGGAAGAATTCACATTTTCTGAATTTGGCATAGAGTTGATGTTCTCTTAGCACTTTCAACACAAGTCTAAGATGTTCTTCATGCTCTTTTATGTTCTTGGAGTAAATTAATGTATCGTCAATAAAAACAAGTACAAATTTGTCTAGGAACTTGCTGAGTACATTGTTCATTAAGCACATAAAAGTGGCAGGGGCATTGGTCAACCCAAATGGCACCACCACAAACTCATAGTGACCATACCTCGTTCGGAAGGCAGCTTTATGGATGTCTTCACCCTTGATTCGGGCTTGATGGTATCCCAACCTCAAATCAATCTTTGAGAAAATAGATGCACCCCCCAATTGATCGAACAAGTCATCGATCCCGAGCAAGGGGTACTTGTTCTTTATGGTTACCTTATTGAGTTTCCTATAATCTATACACAGTCTAAGGGTACCTTCCTTATTTTTCACGAATAGGAATGGTGCTCCCCATGGAGACACACTGGGCCGAATATAGCCCTTATCCATCATTTCTTTTAATTGCAACTTGAGTTCAAATAACTCGGGTGTACTCATCCGGTAGGGAGTCCTAGACACCGGCATTGCTCTCGGTGCAAGTTCTATCAAGAAGTCTATGTCCCTTCTCGGAGGTAGACCCAGTACCTCTTCCAGAAACACATCTATGTATTCTCTCAGGATAGGGTGATCGTCGGGGCTTGGTTTGTCACCTTCGATTGTTTTCAATACTTGTATCACATAGAGGGAACATCCCTTTCGAAAATACTTTCTCATTTGTAGAGATGATATTTGTCTCACTGAGACAGGTTTTTGGATCCCTTGAAGGGCTATCCTTTTCCCTTCTTTACTTACACATTCTACGGATTTATGTTAACAGTCCAATCTGGCTTTATGGGAGGCTAGCCAGTCTATACCAATCAACAGATCATATGATCCCAGGGGTAATATGTTAAGTGTTTCTTGGGTGGGGAATTCACCCAACATTAATTGGCAGGCTGGTATGACCTCTGCTATCCTCCTTTTGGTGCCAGTGGCTAACTGTACCAACCATGGCTTGGTATGTTTTTATGGCTGTAATTTACACTTATCAATGTCACATACCCACTACCTAAATCATATTTTTCTGGTCTTCTGCCGAATCAGAAGCCCTAAACATCCATGGAGGACCAGCATAAGATGGCTCTTTCTCTCTCCCCGCTCCCATGTGGTCGCGGGTCATGATCACAGTCTGAATAAACGCAGTACCTCTTTCATATTTCACTCTTCGACACTACAGTGAGGTCGAGTCGTTTGACTTGGAAATCGTCGAATCCCGATAGGGCTAGCGATCGGCCAATGGGGACGAATCCCTACAAGGTTAGCAAATGGCTAATAGGAACAAATCCCAACAGGGCCAGAGAAAATCCAATGAGAAATGGCCCCATTTCACGGTTAAGTGGAACACAGGTGGCGGAGAGAGAAACGCAACACGGTTGTCGACATGACAGGAGGGGGCCCACTTCACATGCCACACTATTCTGGACCCCCCCCCTAATGCGCGTTCGTGACCCAGCGTAGAACTGGCATCTCTTCCTCACATCGGACGGTCGTTACGGACCCTGAGATTTCTCGAAGGAATCTTGTTCGTCCATCGGGATTTAGCCACATGATATTTTCTCGACATTATGGATCGAGATTTTTCAAGGCAAGAGCCTGAGTTTTCGTCAACGGAACTCCCAAATCCCTGATCCCTATTTTCCCGAAATGGGTAATCTCTCTACACATCACCTCCTTAAATCGGATGGTCCACAACTGCTCCAGGGTTTCCACCCAGGAAAGTCCCAACCCCTTGTTGCCAGGACTCCCGATCTTGCAATTTCTGATTCCCCGGAATGGGAGATCTCACGACGCGTGGCCTCCGTCAATCGGACGGCTCAGATCCATCCCGGGGTTTTCACCATGGAAAATCCTGAACTCTTGTTAACAGGAATCCCGATTCTGCGATTCTCGATTTCTTGGAATGGGAGATCTTACGACACATGGCCTCCGTTAATCAGACAGCTCAGATCCGTCCCGGGGTTTTCACCATGGAAAATCTCGAACTCTTGTCAACAGAAATATTGATTCCACGATTCTTGATTTCCCAAAATGGGAGATCTTATGACACATGGCCTCCGTTAATCGGACGGCTCAGATCCGTCCCGGGTTTTTCACCATGGAAAATCCCGATTCACATGGGTTTTTAACCCTCGGGTAACTCCGGATAGATCCAACGGATGTCAGGTTTTTCCAGCCAAGATCTGATGGCCCATATCAGTTCCTACCCAAGCATTCTTCCATGACTCCTTGGACGTGGAAAAGATCCATGGTCCAGATAATCTCATGGACCTTGGAGATCTACGATCCCAAATTCCTCGTTGCCCACGAAGATACAAAAAACAAAGGGGTAAGGCATCTTAACACTTTACCTTCTCCTACCAATCCAATGGTCGGGTGTGTTCGCAGATTTCCTATCAGAATATCGTCCATCGACTCATACCTATAAGGTTAAGGTACTTAACCTTCCAGCTCCTTCCTCTGATCTGACATTCATGAGTGACCACAGATCTCCCGATGGGATCTCATCTGTCGATTTGTTACTTCATCCTTATATTGTCATCTCGGTTTTCAAGAGGATTTTTCCTCCTTATGCAGGGTTACTAAGGCCTTACGCCTTCACAACCACCTTCCCAGTTCTTTATGGGATTTTCAAGGAAGGTAATCCTATGGGGAGGGTTACTCAGGGTACTACCTTAGGTATATAAGGATGACATCCTCTCGAGAGCGAGGCGTGAAGTCTGAATTGGAACAGTACACACACAACTAACGAATTCATGAGGACATAAACCATACGTAGTCTTTCCATATAAATATGCAACTACTAGTACTGATAAAAACAACATACAATCATTCTTATAATGAAATCATTCGCAGTTTCACAACTTATGATCATAATTATCAGAATAAGCATATATATATATATATATATATTTCAAGATGCCAGAGGCAAAACACTTATCAGAGATAACACCAGGGGTCAAGCAACTGCTTAGAGGGGTGCTTGTTTCCACCCAATTGTAGGCTTAGCGACTCCCAGTGGATTTACCACTAGCCACCCCCGAGTTGAGACCACGATGCTGTGAGACTACGTCTCTATTTTCCAGTGACCAGGAGCGAAGGTTGCAATCCTTCCTCTCTGCTATCACTCACGCTGCATATTGCCAAAGTTCTCCCCTCGCATCTACCCCCTCCATCGCTTCTACCCCATGCATTATCCTCTTGCGAGGCTGTGTGTGGTGCGATTACCCTCACACTGATCAGGCCTGATGGCTCTATGGATGGGAGGTTCACCTCCCATCCCTCATTAAACCATCTACCTACCAGCCTGCGAGACATTTAATTCAGGGCCAGCGAGCCTCTTTTGGTTCTCCGGGCCAGTGGAGTCCAAATACAGTATTAATTCTCGGTGGAAGTTAATGCCACCTTTCCAGGTTCCTTCCACCGCCATCGTGGTCTCTTTTTTTGCACATCCCCTCTCAGCAGTCCTGCAATAAATTCAAAATGTTATTCACATTCATTGACCTTTTCCTCAAGGTCCGTTTACATCACATATTCACATTTATGAGTTTGCCATAGTTCTTGTCCAGTCCAGTTATATTTCAAGCTGGGGGAAACAGGGTGTTACAATTCCCTCCCCCTTAAAAGGAACATCATCCTCAATGTTCTTATCTACTAACATGAATGATATGTACAGAAGTAAACAAAATCAGATATGTCTGTCTCATGGCATCCTCCATTTCCCATGTAGCCTCATCTGGGCCAAAATGTTTCCACTACACCTTGACCTGTGAAATGGTTCTGTTTCGGAGTGGGGTTTCCTTTCTGTCYAGTATGCATTGGGGTTCTGGTAGAAATTCTCCCTCCGGTTCCACCTGGATAACAGACCAGTCAATTATATGATTAGCATCATGTACATATTTCTTCAATAATGAAACATGGAAAACATTATGTGCTTTTACTGTGGGAGGAAGTGCTAGCCGATAGGCTACAAGTACCACTCTATCTAGAACCTCAAAGGGTCCACAATACCGGGGTGCCAACTTGGCACAAGCTCCCATTCTCAGGGAACTCCTTATGGGATTAATTCTAAGATATACATGGTCTCCCATTTTGAACTCTCTTGGAGTTTTCTTTTGATCAACATAACTTTTTTGTCGGTTCTGAGCGACCTTCAGATTTTGTTTTATCCGAGTCACTTGTTGTTCCATTTCTTTCAACATGTCAGGTCCAAAAGAAATCCTATTTACAGGATTACTCCAACTGACTGGATTATTACACTGTCTACCATAGAGGACCTTGAAGGGACTCATATTTAAGGATGCTTTGTAGCCATTGTTGTAGGCAAATTCTACCAATGGAAGGTAGTCTTCCCATTTCCTAGGTTGATGCATTACATGCATCCTTAACATATCCTCTAATATCTAATTCACTCTTTCCGTCTGTCCGTCGGTTTGAGGGTGGTAGGTGGTGTTGAACAACAATTTGGTCTCCAATCCAGCCATTAGTGATTTCCAAAAATTGGAAGTAAATTTTGTGTCTCTGTCATACACTATCTCTTTCGGCATACCGTGCAGTCTAAACACCTCTTTCATGAATATCTGGGCGATATCTATTGCCTTGCAGGTTGATCTGACGGGGATGAAATGAGAGGACTTGCTCAGTTTATCCACCACCACCATAATGGCATCATTCTGTTTGGTTGAAGTTGGTAATCCAGTGATAAAATCCATGGAGATGGTTTCCCATTTCCATTTTGGGATGGGTAAAGGGTGTAATAGTCCTACTGGGTGTCGATGTTCTGCTTTAACCTATTGGCATTCTATGCATTGGGCCAAATATTTGGCTATGTCTTTCTTCAATCCAGGCCAATAAAATTGTTTCCGGGTGGCAATGATCATTTTCCGGTATCCTGGGTGACCAGTGTATGGTCTTTTATGTAGTTCATCCATAATGAACCTCTTCAAGTCATCACAATTTGGAATGTACAGTCTATCTTTGTAAGTGAGCAGACCTCCTTCGGTCATCTGGTAGCCTTCATACTTTACTTCAGAGGTTTCTTGCTGTAGGTATAGGGTCACAGTTTGAACAAAGCGATCTGTCTCTTGTGCATTTCTGACTCTGTTCTTGACATCTGTCTCGCAGGTACTCACTGCTTCCAGGTGAATTGTTTTCATGCTTATGCTAAGGGAATCGGCCACCCTATTTTCCTTTCCTTTGATGTGTTTGATCTCAAAATAAAATTCGCTAAGGAGGGCCATCCATCTAGCTTGTCTAGCATTGAGCTTTGGTTGGTCGAACAAATACCGTAATCCACAGTGATCTGTCATAAGTACAAATTTTCTTCCCAAGAGGTAATTCCTCCACATTTTTAAGGCATGCACTATGGCATCCATTTCTAGATCATGAGTCGCATAGTTGACCTCATGTTCGTTCAATTTTCGGGATTCATAGTAGATCACACTTCCTTCCTGCATAAGGACTCCTCCGAGCCCTTCCTTACAGACATCTGTGCACACAAGGAAGTCAGCTTCTGGGTCAACGATTTTCAACACAGGTGCGTGGGTTAGTAGATGTTTCAAGGTTTGAAATCTTTCTTCACATTGTTGTGTCCATAGGAATTTCGTCCCCTTCTTCTGGATGGTAGTGATTGGACAACCAATCTTGGAGAATCCTTTTATAAATCTCCTATAGTATCCCTCCAATCCCATAAAGGATCCAATGTCTAAGACATCCTTTGGGGTAGGCCATTCCATGATAGACCTGATCTTGTCAGGATCTACTGCTACCCCTTCCTCGAACATAACATGTCCCAAGTAATGTATTTGCTTCTAAAAGAAGTCACATTTGTTGAATTTAGCGTAGAGCTGATGCTCTCTTAGCACTTGCAGCACCGGTCTAAGATGCTCTTCATGTTCTTCTCTATTCTTAGAGTAGATTAATATGTCATCAATGAAGACTAGTGCAAATTTATCTAAAAATTTACTGAGTACATTGTTCATTAAGCACATGAAAGTGGCAGGGGCATTGATTAACCCAAATGGCACTACCACAAACTCATAATGACCATACCGTGTTCGGAAAGCGGTTTTATGGATGTCTTCACCCTTGATTCGGACTTGATGGTATCCCGACCTCAAGTCAATATTTGAGAAAATAGACGTGCCTCCCAACTGATCGAATAGATCATCTATCCTGGGCAAGGGGTACTTGTTCTTTATGGTTACTTTATTAAGTTGTTTGTAATATATGCATAGTCTAAGGGTGTCATCCTTCTTTTTCACAAATAGGACTGGTTCTCCCCATGGGGACACGCTGGGTCGAATATAACCCTTATCCATCATTTCTTTCAATTGCAATTTGAGTTCAACTAACTCAGGTGTGCTCATCCGGTAGGGTGTCCTAGACACCGGCACCGCTCCTGGTGCGAGTTCTATCGAGAAGTCAATGTCTCTTCTCGGAGGTAGACCCAGTACCTCTTCTAGAAACAAATCTCTGTATTCCCTCAGGATAGGGTGATCGTCAGGGCTTGGTTTAGCACCTTCGATTGTTTTCAACACCTGTATTGCATATGGGGGACATCGCTTTCGGCAATACTTTCTCATTTGCAGGGCTGATGTTTGTCTCACAGAGACCAATTTTCGGATCCCTTGGAGGGTTATCCTTTTTCCCTCTTTGCTCACACATTCTATGGTTTTATGGTAATAGGCCAATTTGGCTTTATGGCTAGCCAGCCAGTCCATACCAATCAACAGATCGTATGATCCCAGGGGTAATACATTAAGGGTTGCTTGGGTGGGGAATTCACCCAACATTAACTGGCAGGCTGGTATGACCTTTACCACCTTTCTTTTGGTGCTAGTGGCTAACTGTACCAACCATGGATTAGTTTGTTTTCGTGGCTATAGATTACACTTATCAACAGCTTTAGGGGCTATATAACTCAAGTTTGAACCAGGTTCAATCAAAACAGACACCAGATGGTTGAAGATCATACCTTCTATTTCCACCACTGAAGCTTGGTGGTCAACTTGGTTATTATCCAAGGCTGCATAAATCTGCGGCACACTCCTTGCCACATTATTGACTGTGGTCGCTTCTTGAATGTTATAAACTTTCCGACTGTTCTTTTGTCGGTGTGGACAGTCTCTCAGGAGATGCTCTTCTCCACAACCCCAACATTTCAGAGGTTCTTTCTTTGGGTTATTAGTCTTTACTGGTATAGGTCCAGAAGTTTTATTTTCATCCACCGAGGGAAAGTTCTGCTGGAGTACACTCCGGGCTAGATAGTTCATTCTGGGGTTCTTCTTGTAGTTTTTAAATCCTGAGGATTTAATCCCCTTTTTCTGAAATCTCGAACCACTCTTTTATTTCCAGTCTCGATGAGACTTTGCCCGATGTCCATATTGTTCATGACAATATGTTGCCTTTCGTATAGTTTCTTCTAAGGTCTTTGGCTCGTCGAATTCGATTCAGTTCCGATATTCCTTGGGTAACCCTCTGATGAAGCGTTGTGCCTTTGCCTTCTCTGCTTTGATGTAGGGTACATATCTCAATAAGTCGAGGAATTTGTTGACATATTCCTCTATAGTGAGTTGTCCCAGTTTGAGTTCATAAAACTCTTTAGCCTTCTCGTCGAAATATCTTTCTGATAAATACTTCTTCCGGAAGTGCTTTTCAAACTGTTTCCAAGACAGGTCCTCCTTGCAGACCCCTTTCATATTCTTAAGGTCTTCCCACCAGATGGAATCCTTTCCGTTCATATTGACAGTGGCCACTCGGGCCTTCAAATTCTCTGAAAAATCATGAACTCTGAAATATTTCTTCAGTCCAAGTAGCCAGGCCTTGGCTTCCTCTCCCTTCTTTATCTCACCATTGAAGGAGGGAGGTTTGGCCTTTCTGAATTCCTCAAATTTATGACTCTTGGAAGTCTTTTTCTTCTTTTGTTTTCTTCGAGAATAGGAACCGGTCCTACTGCTGGAAGAGCCTTCTGAATTGCTAGCTTCCTTCTCAGTGGAATCGTCTGACACGGGTCCTTTATCTCTAGGGTGGACCTTTCTTGAAGTGCTTCTCTCAGTATGGCCATTGACATGACCATGTTTCTACACTTCGGGTTCATGTTGCATTTGTCATTGTAGGTCGGATAAGCTTTGCAGTAACACTGCATTAATTTCAGTTTGCTTTTCTTGTTCTTTCATCATCCTTTCATTGTCAGCCTTGCAGCTTTGCAATTCAACCATGAGACTCCTCACAGTCTCGGCTAGGTCTGGAGGGGTTCCTATTTCTCTTCTTTCGTCAGAATCTTCATCTCTGTTGTGGGAGCCTTCTCCCACCTCTTGGTGAGTCACCATACTCTGCGTCTATAGATTCCTACGGCTGATCATCCGCTTGAGTGGAAAGACAAACGCTGGCTATTAATACAGAGTTAAATACATTTTTATAATTTGTGCATAATTTATAACTCTTTCACATGCATACACAGTCGGGTTCTCGTTTCCAAGTTTTAATCCTAGACAAGAGAGTTATGTTAGGGGGTTACTCTTCGTAGGAGTACTTCGAATAGAGCTTATGCACAACTCGTGCATGATTCCAATCAGGCCGAGTGTTGTAACCATGCTCTGATACCACTTTGTCACATACCCACTACCTAAATCATATTTTTCTGGTCTTCTGCCAAATCAGAAGCCCTAAACATCCATGGAGGACCAGCGTAAGCTATCTCTTTATCTCTCCCCACTCCCATGTGGTCACAGGTCATGATCAAAGTCCGAATAAACATAGTACCTCTTTCATATTTCACGCTTTGGCACTACAGCGAGGTCGAGTCGTTTGACTTGGAAACCGCCGAATCTTGACAGGGCTAGCGATCGGCCAATGGGGACAAATCCCTACAGGGTTAGAAAATGGCTAATAGGAACAAATCCCAACAGGGCCAGAGAACAACCAATGAGAAATGGCCTCGTTGTGGGGTTAAGTGGAACACAGGCAGCAGAGAGGGAAACGTGACACGGTGGTCGACATGACAGGAGAAGCCCCACTTCACACACCACACTATTCCGGACCCCCCCCCCCTAAAGGTGGAATGGCAAGGGAGTTCCGAAATCCACCTGAGAGTCGTTGATCATGATGAATTAATATCAACCGTTCAAGAGTTGCGTGTCCAATTCCGGACCCCCCCCCCATTAAAAGCAGAATGGCAAGGGGGCTCCAGAATGCATCCTCAGCCGTAGATCTGGGCAGGTGGACTTTGGCCATCCAGATATGCTCACTACTTACCCTAATGCGCGTTCGCACCCCAACGTAGAAATGGCATCTCTTCCTCACATCGGACGGTCGTTACGGACCCTAAGATTTCCTGAAGGAATCTTGTTCATCCATCGGGATTTAGCCACATGCTATTTTCTCGACATTATGGATCGGGATTAATCAAGGAAAGAGCCTAAGATTTCGTCAACGGAACTCCCGAATCTTGGATCCTTGTTTTCCCGAAATGGGTAATCTCTCTACACGTCACCTCCTTAAATCGAACGGTCCACAATTGCTCCGGGGTTTCCACCCAGGAAATTCCCGACCCCTTGTCGCTAGGACTCTCGATCTCGCTATTTCCAATTCCCCGGAATGGGAGATCTCATGACACATGGCCTCTATCAATCGGACGGCTCAGATCCGTCCCGAGGTTTTCACCATGGAAAATCTCGAACTCTTGTCAACAGGAATCCCGATTCCACAATTCCCGATTTCCCGAAATGGGATATCTTACAACACGTTGCCTCCATTAATCAGATGGCTCAGATCCGTCCCCGGGTTTTCACCATGGAAAATCCCGAACTCTTGTCAACAGGAATCCCGATTCCACGATTCTCGATTTCCTGAAATGGGGCATCTTACAACACGTGGCCTCCATTAATCAGACGACTCAGATCTGTCTCGGGTTTTTCACCATGGAAAATCCTGATTCATGGGGGTTTTTAACCCTCGGGTAACTCCAGATAGATCCAACGGCTGTCAGGTTTTTCTAGCCGAGATCTGACGGCCCAAATCAGTTCCTACCCAAGAATTCTTCCACGACTCCTTGGACGTGGAAAAGATCCACAGTCCAGATAATCTCATGGACCTTGGAGATCTACGATCCCAAATTCCTTGCTGCCCACGAAGATACAAAAAATAAATGAGTAAGGCATCTTAACACTTTACCTTCTCCTACCAATCCAACAGTCGGGTGTGTCCGCAGATTTCCCGACGGAATCTCGTCCATCGACTCATACCTATAAGGTTAAGGTACTTAACCTTCCAGCTCCTTCCTCTGATCTGACGGTTGTGAGTGACCACAGATCTCCTGACAGGATCTCATCCGTCGATTTGTTACTTCATCCTTATGCTGTCATCTCGGTTTTCAAGAGGATCGTTCCTCCTTATGCAGGGTTACTAAGGCCTTACGCCTTCACAGTCGCCTTCCCGGTTCTTTATGGGATTTTCAAGGAAGGTAATCCTATGGGGAGGGTTACTCAAGGTACTACCTGAGGTATATAAGGATGTCATCCTCCCAAGAGCCAGGTGTAAAGTCTGAATTGGAACAATACGCACACAACTAACGAATTCATGAGGACATAAACCATACGTAGTCTTTACATATAAATATGCAACTACTAGCAATGATCAAAACACCATACAGTCATTCTTATAATGAAATCATTCACAGTTTCACAACTTATGAGCCTAATTATCAGAATAAGCATATATATATATATATATATATATATATATATATATATATATATATATATATATATATTTCAAGATGCTAGAGGCAAAACACTTATTAGAGATAACACCAGGGGTCAAGCAACTAATGAGAGGGGTGCTCGTTTCCACCCAACTGTAGGCTTAGAAACTCCCAGTGGATTTACCACTAGCCATCCCCGAGCTGAGACCACGATGGTGTGAGACTGCGTCTCTGTTTTCCAGTGACCAGGAGCAAAGTTTGCAATCCTTCCTCTCTACTATCACTCACTTTTCATATTGCCAGAGTTCTCCCCTCACATCTGCCCCCTCCATCGCTTCTACCCCATGCCTTATCCTCTTGCGAGGTTGCGTGTGGCGCGATTACCCTCGCGCTGATCAGGCCTGATGGCTCTATGGATGGGAGGTTCACCTCCCATCCCTCATTAAACCATCTACCTACCAGCCTGCGAGACATTTAATTCAGGGCCAGCGAGCCGCTTTTGGTTCTCCGGGATAGTGGAGTCCAAATACGGTATTAATTCTCGATGGAATTTAACGCCACCTTTCCAGGTGCCTTCCACCGCCATCATGGTCTCTTTTTCTACACATCCCCTCTCAGCAGTCCTGCAATAAATTCAAAATTTTATTCACATTCATTGACCTTTTCCTCAAGGTTCGTTTACATCACATATTCACATTTATGAGTTTGCCATAGTTCTTGGCCAGTCCAGTTATATTTACAAGCTGGGGGAAACAGGGTGTTACAATCAACAACTTTAGGGGCTATATAACTCAAATTTGAACCAGGGTCAATCAAAATAGATACTAGATGGTAGAAAATCATACCTTCTATTTCCACCACTGAAGCTTGGTGGTCAACTTGGTTATTATCCAAGTCTGCATAAATTTGTGGCACATTCCTGGCCACATCATTGACGGTAGTAGTTTCCTGGATGTTATAAATCCTCCGACTATTCTGTTGTCGGTGTAGACAGTCTCTCAGGAGATGTTCTTCTCCACAACCCCAACATTTCATAGGTTCTCTCTTTGTGTTATCCACCTTCACTGATATAGGTCCAAAAGTTTTATTTCTGCCCGATGAGGGAAAGTTATGCTGGTGTACACTCCGGGCTGGAAAGTTCATTCTTGGGTTCTTCTTGTAATTCTTAAATCCTGGGGATTTGATCCCCTTTTTTTGAAATCTTGAACTATTCTTCAGTTTCCATCCTTCATGAGGTTTTGCTCGATGTCCAAACTGTTCATGACAATAGGTTGCCTTTTGAATAGTGCCTTCTAGGGTCTTTAGCTCATCAAATTCAATTATGTTCTGGTAGTCCTTGGGTAGCCCACTGATGAAGTGTTGTACCTTTTCCTTTTATACTTTTATATAAGGTACATACCTCAACAATTCGAGGAATCTGTTCACATATTCTTCTATAGTAAGTTGTCCCAATTTGAGTTCATAAAACTCTTTAGTCTTTTCGTTGAAATATTTTTCCAACAAATACTTCTTCTAGAAGTACTTCTCAAACCGTTCCCACGACAGGTCCTCTTTGTGAACCCCTTTCAAATTCTTAAGGTATTCCCACCAAATGGAAGCCTTTCCGTTCAAGTTGAAGGTGGCCACTTGGGCCTTCAAATTTTTTGAAAAATCATGGACTCTGAAATACTTCTTTAGTCCAAGCAGCCAGGCCTCTGCTTCCTCTCCCTTCTTTATTTCACCGTCGAAGGAGGGTGGTTTGGCCTTTCTGAATTCTTCAAATTTTTGACCTTTGGAATACTTTTTCTTCTTTTATTTCCTTCGGGAATAGGAACTGGTTTTGCTGCTAGAAGATCCCTCTGAATCGCCAGCTTCCTTCTTAGAGGAATCATTCGACGCTTGTCCTTTACCTCTGGGGTGGACCTTTTTCGAGGTGCTCCTCTTAGTGTGGCCACTGATATGACCATGTTTCTGAGTTTCAGGTTCATCCTGCATTTGCCTTTGTAGATCGGATAAACTCTGCAGTAAAACTGTGTTAATTTCTGTTTGCTTTTCTTGTTCTTTCATCATCCTTTCATTGTCAGCCTTGCAGTTTTGTAATTCGACTATGAGACTCCTCACAGTATCGACTAGATCTGGAGGGGTCCCTACTGCCCTTCTTTCGTCAGAATCTTCATCTCTATAGTGGGAGCCCTCTCCCACCTCTTGGTGGGTCACCATTCTCTACGTCTGTAAATTCCCACGGTTGATCATCTGCTTGGCTGAAAAGAAAAACGTTGGTTGTTAGTCAATAGTTAGATACATTTTTATAACCTGTGCAAAATTCATAACTCTTTCGCATGCATACACAGTAGGGTTCTCATTTTCAAACTTTGATCCTTTTTTAATTAAGAGGGTTAAGATAGAGGGTTACTCCTTTTAGGAGTGTTTCAAACGGAGCTTCTGCGCAACTCATTCATGAGCCCAAGAAGGCCGAGTGTTGTAACCATGCTCTGATACCAATTTGTCACATACCCACTACATAAATCAAATTTTTTTTCTGAATTCTCAACGATCAAAATCCACGAAATACCTACAGGGGTCTAGCGTAGGCTAGTTCCTTCCTTGTCCACCTCCATGTGATCATGAGTCATGACCACAGGATGAACAAGTATGGCATCCTTTCTCTCTTCGTGGCTCAACACTACTAGAGCGTCGAGTCTTTTTAATCTACAAACCCTGACACAGTGAAGCACCAAACCCTGAAAGTCTAGCGAGTACAAGTTTCCTATTTGGGTCTTGTCCTCGTGACCATGTTCCATGACCATGCGCTTAAACCAACAAATCCCTTACCGACCTTTCGTGATTCAGGAAATCGTGATGCATGACTTCTTTCTTTCCCATTCAAATCCCCCAAAACCACGAAGTCTCCCAAGTTTCCCTCCAAAGGGAGATCAACAGCTGTAAGCCTCCCCTGATCCGACGATTTGGATCCTTTCGGGATTTTGGTGCCCCGAGGTTCGAGATGCAACGATCCCAAAAACTCATGTCATGCAAATCTCTGAATTTCGATATGGGGATCCATGTAGGAGATCGACGGTCCTTGATAGTGTGGATCCAACGGTCCACGAGATTTCGGGACTTTCCCTGAACTCTGACCGCTCACCATGCATCTCCCTTGATGGACGGTCCAGATTCCTTCAGGACTTCTCTTTTCTATTATCAAGCACGTCGGGATTTCGGGTATCGGGATTTCATGATTTGCGAAGGAAAGGTTTCTTTCCCTTTGGTTTCCTGGGTGTCGAAACATCGAAGTGCTTACAAGAAGCCACGTGTCCCTCCGATGGATGGAGGCGACCTTCAGCCAAGATCAACGGTCATGATCTTTTCATGATGATCAATGGTCATGATCAAATCCTGGATTTCCTTAACCTCATTCACACCTCACTCCATTTTGGGGTTTCGATGATTGGGATTTCATGATTCGCAAGGACAAGGGTCCTTTCCCTTTGGTTTCCCAGGTGCCAAAACACCGAACCATCGACCGACAACCACGTGTCCCTCCGATGGACGGTCCAGGTGCTTCCATGGATCATGGGGTCTACGGTACTGATTTCTTCATTTCTTGCAAGAGTAAAAAGGGGTCGTGGCATTAATGTCTGCATCTCTTCCTCAAATCTAACGGTCATTACAGACCTTGGATCCTCCGAAAGGATCATGTTCGTGCATTGCTTTGCAAAGGCGGAGAGGGGTCGAGGTACTATCGTCCACATTCCTTCCCCACATCTAACGGTTGTTACCGACCTTGGATACTCCGAAAGGATTTCTTCCGTTAATCGAGACTTAACCACACACTGCCATTTTGGGAGTTTTCAAGTCGAGATTTCGAGACTTGCGAGCACAAGGGAAATATGCCCTTCGGTATTCCGGGTACTGAAATGCCGAAGTGCCAAACAGGCTTTAATCAACAATTAGCCCCCCTTGAGATATGCCTTGGCCAATATGACCACTTCTCATAAGACCAAAGTCTTATTCCCTTCGGGACTTATCAATACGAGAGCCTAACCTCTTGTCTACGGGAATCCCGAATTCTCAACTTCCGATTTCCCAAAGTGGGTGATCTTGCAACACGTGGCCTTCCTTAATCGGATAGTCCACATCTATTTCAGGACTTTCTCCCCTGTTCTCGAGGGCTTAACCCTCATGCATCTCCTAACAAATCCAATGGCTAACGGGTTTTCTAACTAAGATCTGGCGGCTCAGATCTGTCCCACGCTGTGCACTCTCCCACTACTCCCTAGACGTGGAAAACCAACGGTCCAGATACTCCCACGGACCTTGGGGATATATGGTCCCAATTTCTTCGCTACTCATGAAGATAATTTCCTCTAATCTAATGGTCGTGAATGACCGTAGATCTTTCGACGGGGTCTCGTCTGTTGATCAATACTTATCCCTACGCTGCTATTTCGATATTTCAAGAGGATCATTCTTCCTCATACAGGGTTACTAAGATTTGTGCCTTCAAATCCTTTTCCAGGTTCTTGGTGAGATTTCTATGAAGGGTGTCTCTATGGGGAGATCTATCCAGGGTATTTCTTGAGACAGATAAGGGTATAGATTTCTCGAGAACAGACTTGAAGTCTGAATGAATTCAATATGCATATGTACATATAAATCTATCTATAAACATAATCCATACGTAGTCTTTTCTTTATAAGCATGCAACCACCATTTCTGAATAAAAACACCACACAGGCAGTCTTATACTCAAACCATTCATTAAACTGCATAGACTATGAGAATACATGTCAACATATAACTTTCAAGATGCATGATGTAAAATACTTATCAGAAATAGCACCAGATGTGATTGCAACTGCTGAGAGGGGTGCTCGTTTCCACCCAATCATAGGCTCGGTGACTCCCAACGGATTTACCACTAGCCACCCTTGAGCTGAGACCACGATACTGCGAGACTGCATCTCAGTTTTCTAGTGACTGAGAACGAGGGTTACTCTCCCCCTTCTCTGTTATCACTCACTCTGCATATCTCAAGAGTTCTTCCTCCTTCCCTCGCGTATGCCCCCTTATCGCTTCTCCCTCATGCCTTTTCCTCTTGCGAGGTTGCGTGTGGTGTGATTTGCCTCACATTGGTCAGGCCTGATGGCTCTATGGATGGGCAGTTCACTCCTCCATCCCTCATTACTCATTAGGAGCCATTTACCTACCAATCCTGGTGAGTCATTTAATTCGGGGCCAGTGAGCCACTCTTGGTTCTTCAGGCCAGTGAAGTCCAAATACAATATTGGTTTTTGGTGGGAGTTAACGCCACCATTCTAGGTGCCTTCCACCACCTTTCTCCAGCCATCGTGGTCTCTTTTTCAGCATATCCCCTCTCAGCAGTCCTGCAATATATATTCATAATATTATTCACATTCATCAACCTTTTTCACAAGGTCCATTCACATCACACATTCACAT
>ML799211.1:282843-299743 GCA_009831015.1 Picea engelmannii | reverse complement strand
CATTGACTGTGTTTTGGATGAGGAAAAATAGGTAAATATTATGACAGAAAGAACTTGGGAACTTTTAGGGGAGCCTTTTATGATTCCTTCATTGGGAGGAATAGGATTATTCAGAGGAAAATTGATAACCCTATGTGGAAGACTTACCCAGATATTTATGAGTGCTCATGGAACTTCGACAGAGGAATATTTTGAGGTTGTTAAATTTATTGAGAATAACGCTCCATTTACTATGTTACTAGGAAAACCTTGGATCGAGAAGGACCAGACTAGAAGGAAAGAAGAAGAAGTATTAGAGCATAAAAAGCAAGAATTAAAGGATTTCATGACTAGGAGGATCACGCAGTTGATTGAAGAACGGGAGAATAGATCGAATCTACTTAGGACCAGATACTTGGATGTCGAAGTTGCAAGAACACAAGAAGATTTGTAGAAGACTGAAGTACCTATCCCAGATAGAGAATAAGTATTACCCTTGAATCTTAGGAAAGAATCTCAACAACACAAAGTTACTATGCCAAAAGAAGACACGAATCATAATGGAAAGAGGAATAATGAGATGAATCTCACTGGAAAGAAGGCTTGAAAGCTCAGCAATAAGAGAGCAAAGATCGAAAAGTTACAGAAGGGTCCAAAGGGAACTTCGCAAAGGGAAACTTTACAAAACTGGAACTTCGTCGGGATATCAGAACAGCGTCACATGGCACTTCGCCATAGTGAAGCAATATAGTCGTTGGGAACAGTATAACCGTTAGACCGACACCCCGAACGTGTAGAAAGGAATTTATGGTCAAACAGCTCACCATCTGACCGTTGGGACCGCGTCGCAACAGACAGAACTCAGTTAATGGAGGCTTCTCGCCCATTGGAGAGATTCGTTACTTCGTTATCTATTTATTCTATCGAACCCTGCACCGAGAACACTTTTGATCACCATGAATATGAGCCCATATATTAGTTGATTACGCATAGTGATCATCACGCTATCACCATCTGTCATGTTGCCTTGACTAGTTTCTCTTCAAACCCGAGAGATTCAACCACGAGCGCATATGTCCAAATAACCTAGTGCAGTCGAAGAGTCTATGAAGGAGGTACTCATTGGCCTCATGAATGAAATATTAATGTCTGAAAGAGTAATTTCTATGGGTGTACAAGCGTCATTGACGAGAGGAGTGCAAGCCTCTTTGTTGATTGCTCGCAGATCCGGGACATCCCGATCAACAACAGAGAAGATAACCAAGCACAGAGATGACCTAGCAAATGAAAAGTTGATCTTGACCATATTACTCGATTACATCCCGCCTCTGGTCAACGCAGTGAATCGAGATAGTGTGCCAAGATATTTTGAGTACACCATGGTTACTGTGTACCTCCCGAAGGGGATATGCACAGTAAGAGCACATCAAGCCAAGATCACAGTGTTGAAGTTTAGCGACTTCAACCTCAGAGATCGCAAGAACCATAGCATGATTGCCCCGTACAAATACTTGACCAATATGAAGGGGAATAATTCCAATATAATCCACCAGTCGTGGGCAATGAACCTTGCGCAATCCACCCTACGGAATCTAATGCAAATACCACACTTTGGAAGGCACTAGGAAGTTAACGCCTATGTCAAGATACTACTTTCATGTTACCATGGTGGATAGTTATGGCTCGATCGACGTATAATATTTGATCCAACGATGATCCATAGGATCACGGGATTGAGTATGCAAGGACCTGATCTGCAAGACTTCTATCCAGGAAAAGCCACAGATCGCGCACTATCACAGAAGATCAAGGATACATATGTCGATGTTGAGGAGGGGACGTGATTCTACAAGGTAGTTTCCATCTAGAATGGTGCACTGTGCCTAGCATGTCAATTAATTGCAGGAAATATAGTAAGGAATAACCGACCCACGTAGGTCACAGGCTTTGTCGTTGACCTTACAGGGAAGTGTGTGGAAGGTCTATAGATGAACTGGTTGAAGTACCTAGTTAATCAGCTTGAATTGGATTGTCGCGAAGCACGGGATTAGGGCTATGAATTCCATTTTAGTTGGCTCCTGATCCTCATTGTGTTTGTTGCTTGGGAAATGTTGGAAGGTGCGACCTTCCCGGACATTGATCCATTCAAGCCGTTTGTTGTGAAGTTCACCACGCTCTGGTATTCGAGCGATATGAGCAAACAGTGGCACTCGAACGCTTTTTTTAAACAGAGAGCCATCAAAGTTGAAATTTGCATGACTCTGAACACCCTACAAAGGTTCCGACCATTGATGAAGTTCTGCGCAGATCGACACTTCATCTACATTACAGTGCGAGCAGACGAGCATAAGGAGGAGATTCAGTCATACTACAAGATTAGGGAAGAGGACCTTGAGGAGATCACTAAGGAATAGTCGGCAGACCTCCTTATTCCCGTAGACCCTGCAGAGATGTCCTACCCTGACATCCCAGAGACCATGCACAAAGAACATGATACACCCGAACATAGCAGAAGGAAGAAAACCAAAGAGGTCCAAGACTTAAGCAGAGCCTCAGGCAAGACTTCTTTAGTATCACCTGACCGAGTGGGTGATGATGAAGTAGAAGCAATAAATGGAAAAGAAGCTGAACAGAAACAAGGTGATGTAACACCACTTAGAGATGAGACCAATCCCCTGAAGAAGAGGAAGGTTTCTCCTCCAAAACCTTCTTACTGAAAGAAATCCAGAGCCATCGTGACCAAGATACAAATTGTACTCACCACCGATAATTTTGAATTCATCATAGCATCCCTAAACGATGCCTCGCAGTAATCATGGAGAAACAAGAAGCCAAGTAGGAGAAATTGTATGATAGAATTGAGGTCGAAATTTGAGGGGTACAACAGGCCCTTCAGTCCAGTCGCGCAATGTCCATTGCACCCCTGCCATCGGAAGAACCAGTGTTAGGAGATGAGCCAGCCCAACTCCACCGACTATCATATGCAACTGAATCTCACCTTTGTCGAGCACAAGAAGAAATAGAACAAGCCACCCAGTCCTTGAAGCAAGTGCAAGGATAAGGTTTCTCTCCAGATGAAGTTTGAACAAGAGAAAGCATAGATTCAGCAATAAAAGAAATAGTTGCTTGCAAAGTAGCTCGAAGTGAAAGAAGCAGTCAATAGAGAACTTCGCTTTGTGACAGGCTTAGAACCACAGGCAGAAGACCGAGTCACACATCAAGTAGAGAATCTCGCCTAAGCTATCCAGTAGCTACAACAACGAATAGAATACTTAGAGCTCCGTGCAGTTCCTAACACTCTACAGGATGTAAGGGATCAAAGAGAAGCAACTGCCCGAAGCACAGTTGAAAGAATCAAGGGCATTGCCATGGAATGTAAGAAATTGAGTGATCATAGTGCCTAGACGTATGAGCGACTCACTGAGAATCCAGAACTAAAGAAACTGGAGTCACATCTCCAAGAGGTGAAGTACCAAGAAGAAACAATACAGGCACAGTTGAAACCCCTGTCAGTTCTTGAAAGGATGAAGTGATCGCAAGAGCAGTTCACTTCCCAGTAGCAGGTCCACACCATTAATAGAAAAGTCATGGAAGTGACTCAGAGGCTCTAACCTGTACATGATGAGTCTTACCAACTATTCATAGAGATCAAAGGCCGAGGAGAAGAACTGGAGCAAGTCGTCACTGTAGCTAAACAACGCCTAGAGGGACCTTTCAAAAAAGAAATCATACAGGAGTTCGTTGAACAGGAGGTCATGGCACAACAACAATTCGAAGTAGCTTGAACCAAGCTTGAGGTTTTTGAGGAAGAATTATCCATATCTGAGTGACTTGGGACGAGTCACAGGTGAGTGTTGGGGGCCTTTTGTCCCTTGACCAAGTTTTGAGGATCCTTGGTCATGATTGACCTATGTTTGGGACTTCGACAGACTGTCGAAGGCAAAGTGCAAAAAGAAGCAGAGATTGCGGGATATCAGCCCCTTTTAGGACCCTTTTTAGGTTTTGGGATTATGTAACGGGTATGGGAATGTCGGCCCATGGGTTTACCCATGTTTATACCTATTTTGTAATGTATAAATAGATAGCTAGGTGATGTAAGAAGAGGCTAGTGTGCTAAGTGCTAGAGTTTGATCTATGTGATCGAAAGTGCTAAGTGATGAGTAGAGATTGATTTTGTGCATATTGTATGAGGCTTACAAAGCTCAGTGCAAGCAAGTGTAAGAGATTGAGAAGAGGCTTAGTGTTGTAACCTAGCCTGGGGAAGGAGGATCTAGCGAGGTGCACAGATCTCTTGTCCTTTGAGGAGTAGGGTTTTTGTGGTTCTGTGTATGTAACTGATTGAAGAAGCTAATAAATAAGACAAAGAGTTGGTGGATGTAGCCCCAGGGTGGGGGTGAACCACGTACATGTTGTGTTGCTCTGCTTTATGCAATGTATTGATGTGTTTATATGTTTATATGTTTATATGTTTTCTTTCTTAGTGCTTTGATATAGATGAATGGTAGATAGATATGTTAATGCTATGTGCTTAATAGTGTGGATGAATACTAGATCTGGCCTATCTGGATGTGCTCAGTGCCTGAATATAGTAGATCTGGTTGAATACTACAATGCTTTTTAAATAGGGTTTAACTGCACTGTAAACTAAGAATAGATATTGATGAACTATAACTGCTAAGTGCACTGTTAAGGTGTTAAAGTCACAGATATGTGTCCCAGCTAAGGTTGCAGACACTGGAGTTCTGCAACCACCCCTGCCTCTACTTCGGGTGAGACTTCATCTACTTCACAGGTGTTGCCGAAAGGGCCAGTAGTTAGGGTTTTGTTGGTGCGTTGTTGTAGCGTTGAACCCTGGGTATACCCCTGTGCCAACATACGTTTTCATATTGAGATGGTTCTTGTTCTTTCTCTTGTTATTCTTCATCTTCACAATCTATATTGTAGAATAGTTTATTCTCGCCACACTTATGTCCCTTACTATACTTGTTGTCACAATTAAAGCATAAACCTTTTGCTTTTATTTCCTCCAAATGTTGAGGTGTCAACCTTGTAGGTTGAGTTGTTTTAGAAGAAGGAACAGTATTCTCTTGATAGATGTTAGGCGTGGTCCTTCTAGTAGCTATATCCATATTTTTACTTTCAACATTTCTCACCACTCTGAATGCATTCTCCGACTTATTTGGGTTCCAAAAGGTGAACCTCATGTTGAATGTTATCCATTAAATTTCCTATGAATACATCAACCAGGTGCTCATCCAGAATATCCATTACCTTTATATTCAATCTTTGGAATTTCTCAATGTGCTCCGCAATTGAACCCTTTTGCTTGAGATTTATCAATTCGCTAAAGAAGGTATTTCTCCTCGTATCCTCATAGTGTGCTATCATTTATTCCGTGAAAATTGTCCAAGTGACAAGTTATTTGCGAGAACAAAGCCATTGATACCACACAAATTGATTGGGTTCTAAATATAAATAAGCAATTCGTACCTTTTGTGTGTGTGGCACATCATGAAGATCAAAGAATTGCTCCATCTGAAGTATCCATGTGATTGGATCCTTGCCATAAAACTTTGTCATATCGATCTTAGGAAAGTGGTTGTTCTTCAACCCAAAATTGGATTTTCTCCAGTCTTTATTCATCTTCCTTGTGTCCTCATCATGAATTTCATGGGATACATTTTCACTTTCAGGTGGCCTCTCTATTAGTAAAATTTTCAATCCTTCCATGATCTCCCTTTTTAAACCATCCATCTTAGTATCCATTATTGCCTCCAACTTAGATTTAGTTGAATCCATCATCCCTTGTAGTTCATATTTTGTTACTGTCTTATTTTTCAAATCATTTATGTCCCTTCACATTTCTTCACCTTCATCAAGAGTCCAAGTAGGAATGTATGAAGTCTTATTTGGTGTAGAAGTTTCCTTTTTTGGTGGCATGTTGGCCAAGTATCACTTTTAAACCTTGATTTCGAGGTGGTTCTTCTAGAAGATATTTCTATTGTTGTATCTCCAAAATTCCAGCTCGTCTGGGTATGAAAATTTTGTTATGTAGTTCTTTGATACGTGTTATCTACAATTCCACAGTTCTAATCAAAATTGGATGTGCCAAGTGGAATTTATGGTAACTTCCCCACACCTTGTTGATTTTTTTCCCTTCCAGGAGAGCATACTTGTAAAGCATGCCAAGAGCACAATATATAATATTTGATTTTGAAAATTGCACTAGAAAAACTATAGAATGTCCATTATCCAATGCAACTAGTCTCACTTAATTTGGGTACTCATTAAAGAAGATATAATTGTTTTACCTGGAACACTTGTTTGAGACTAGTTAATATGACTAGTCAAATACCCTTTCTTACACATCGTGTATCTACAAAATTAGGATGACCCATGTTGGCATAGGGGAAGACCCGGGGTTCAATGCTACAATAGCACACCAACAAAACCCTAACTACCAGCCCTTTCGGCAACACCTACGAAGCACATGAAGTCTCACCCGAGGTAGGAAGGGAGGTTGCAGGACTCAAGTGTCTACAACCTAGCTGGGACACAGATCTATGATTACAATACTTAACAGAGCACTTAGTAGTTAACATTCATTAGCATTTAACCCTTATTCACATCACAGGTAAAACCCTAATTCAACAATATCTAACACACCCAAGCACTTAGCACATAGAAATAGAGCAGATCTAGCATTCATTCACATTACTAAACACTAAGCTACTATATCATATGCATATAACATACATAAAGATGACAAAACTAAGCATAAATCACATCAATCACACAAAGAAACCATAACACAAGATATATGTGGTTCACCCCCAGCATGGGGCTACGTCCACCAACTCTTTGTCTTCTTTATTATCTTATGTCAATCTCCTTACATGCACAGAGCCACAAAACCAACTCCGCATAGGACAGGAGATCTGTGCGCACCTCGCCAGGTCCTCCTTCTCAAGTTAGGTCATAGCACAAAGCCTTCTTACACGATATGCACACTAGCTTCTTACAATCACTTGCACTTAGCTCTGCAAGTCTTAACACATAGTATGCACAAAGCCTCTAGCTCCGCACTAAGCCAATTCTACTAGGTATCTCTACTACTTTCTTACATCACCTAGATATCTATTTATACATTACAAATGGGGCCTAAACATGGGTAAACCATGGGTCGACATCCCATACCCATTACATAAACACTAAACCCAAAAATCTCACAAAAGGGGGTGATATCCCGTGATCTCCGCTTCACCTGGCGCTTCGTCTTCGACCCGCCTGTCGAAGTGCCAAAAATGGTCAAACACGACCAAGGTTCTCTAAAACTTGGTCAAGGGCCAACAACCCAAAAGATGAATTTTTTATCACAGATACCTTGATAATTTTTTTGAATATCCTCCAAGTTTCAGGTTCTTGATCCATCTATTAAATATCCTTCAAGGGGTTTCTTCTTAAACGTCGTAGAAAAAAATTTATAGAAAAAATTTGAAAGTATCTCAGATGCAGCAACAAAACCCCAAGACCTTGAGATCTGATACCAAATGTTAAGAACCAAATACCAAAATAGCACAAGAAACCTCAGAATAAGTACTCAACACCTTGAAAAATAGAGAATTTCATATAATAATCATCTTCAAGGGGGAAACCTCCTTATACACCACATAAATTTACAAATACAAGATGATTCCAAATGAAAATGTCTCCTTGGTATATATAGGATACTAGGTGGTACAATTACAACTAATGGACCCAAGCCGACATAAATAAAATAACAATACTAATTTAATATGCCCCAATTAAGGGGTAATGTGCCACTATTTAGGGCTTAACAAGCTCCTTACTATAGCTTTGACTCTGGATCTAGTTGTAGCTCATGGA
Organism: Picea engelmannii; assembly: GCA_009831015.1. Taxonomy (NCBI): domain Eukaryota; kingdom Viridiplantae; phylum Streptophyta; class Pinopsida; order Pinales; family Pinaceae; genus Picea; species Picea engelmannii. The sequence continues at coordinate 291,877 of ML799211.1, read as the reverse complement.
TCTAGCTACTAGCTTTGGTTCTAGATATGGATCTATCTTTGGTTCTTGGGTCACTTATTCCCGCATTTTAGAAGTCTACTCATTGACTCTTAGCTCTAAGTAATATTTATATCCATACGTTGTAATTAACACTCATTCCCATCTCTCTCTCAATATTGGAGATGATCCATCTTGGAAGTCAATGATGACAAGTGGAATGTTGGTCTATGCTCAATGTGACCACATCATGCTATGCCATCACATAACAATTCCCTAAGAGTTTGTGTGGTTTCTTTTGTCTACTAGGACCAGTTGCTTCTCGACATGAAAAAAAATCTTTATGACCATGTCAATTGAATGACCATAGTTCTTGAAAAACTTGCATGTCAATCCACTTTTACACCTTCATGAGATACAATATGACCAAAATATTCCACTTCTTGAATTCCAAAGGAACACTTGGAAGGATTTGCATAAAGTTTTTTCTCTTCCAAAAGTTTAATACCATGTCAACATATTGTACATGCTCTTTCCATGATTTGTTATAGATTAGTATGTCATCGGAAAATACTAACAGAAATTTTCTAAGGAAGGGTTTGAAAATAGAATCCATCAAGCTTTGAAATGTTGGAGTTGCATTAGTAAGTCCAAATGGCATAACAAAAAACTCATAATGACATTCGTGTGTTCTAAAGGTTGTTTTGGGAATGTATTCTTCACTCATTCTAATTTGATGATATCCCAAACAAAGATCCAACTTAGTAAAGAATTTTGTTCCATGCAATTCATCAATAATAGGAATAGGAAACTTATCTTTGATGGTCATTTTGTTGAGTTGTCTATAATCTGGACACATATGCCATGAACCATCCAGCTTCTTTATAACCATCACTACTAGTGAAGAGAAAGAAATTTGGCTAGGTTGAATGATTCCAACCTCTTTTCTTGGATCATACACTCAATATCACTCTTTTGTGCATATAGATACATGTAAGGCCTAATGTTAGGTGATACACTTACAAGTTTCAAATGGATTGCACGATCATGATCTCGAGTCGATGGAAGACCCTTAGTAATCTTTCCTACCTTGGAATGGTTGTTGATAACCATTTGGAGATCCATTGGAGTAGAGGATATAGATGTTTGAACCTTCAGTGAGAAAAATTGTGTAATTACACCATAGTGTCCCTTTTTGAGTAATTATGTCATGTTATTAAAGCTTATCACTTTAGAGGGTTTCCATTGGATATCTCTAAGCTCAATTTCCTTGCCTTCTGAGGAAAACATCTTGAAAATTAAGGGCCATTGTTCCCAATGATTGTAACCATTGGACCCCTAATACATTATCAACACCATCCATTTGGATGGAAATCATGGGACTATTCAAAAAAAACTCCCCCATATTGAGCTTAATACTATGGCAATTCCCAAAACAATTTATGGTACCTCCATCTACAAACATTACTTGGAACTCACTGGTGCTAGATATACATAAAAATTGAGATTTTTTTCTAATTTGTAATTGTTAAAGTTATGGGTACTACTAGAATCAATCAACATCGTTACTTTATTATTTTTTATGTATCCTTGTATCTTGAGGGTTTGTGGAGTACCGATGCAGCCAATGCATTAAAATATATTGTTGGAGTAGTATCTTCAATATCTAGATCTTGTGATGGTTACAATTCTTGGTCTTCTTCCTCTTCACAATATATGTAGAATAATTTCTCCTCACCGCATTTATTCCCCTTACAATATTTTTTTCACAATTGAAACATAGTCCCTCTACTCTTCTTTCATCCATTTTCTAAGGTGTCAACCTTGTTGCTTGATTGAATTTAGGAGAGGGAACATGGTTCTCTCTATAGTTGTTAGGGATCTCCCTTCTAGCAGTCATATTTTTTTTCCACTTTTCTTGTCGTAATGAAAGGTTGCTCTAAGGATTTCGGTTCAAAGAGATGCACCTCATGTTGAATGTTATCATGTAGAGTTCCCATAAAGATATCTAACAAATTATCCTCAAGACTGTTATTTATCCTGCGACTGGTCTTTTGGAATTATTGAATGTGCTCTGTAATTGAACCTTTTTTCCAAAGATTTATCAATTGAGTAAAGAATGTATTGCTCTTAATATCCCCATAATGTGATATCAATTCATTCGTGGAAATGGACCAAGAGATAATAGAATACTTTTTTATTTCACAAATCCAATCACACCAAACAAATTGATCATTTTCTAAATACATGGATGCAATAGGTACCTTTTGTAGTCTTGGCATTTGGTGTATATCAAAGAATTGCTCCATCTGGAATATCCATGTTATAGGATATTTACCATCAAAATTCCTCATATTTATATTTGGAATGAAGTATTTCCTTGGTGCCACATTTATACCTTGATTATGTGTATCTCGAAGTGATGAATAATCATGATTCTGGGACTCAATATTTATCCTCTCCATTTTCATGATTTCCTTGCAATTTTATATCTCCTTTAGGAAGTCTCTCATCTAGAGCATGCAGGATCATGGAAAACATGAAAATTTTCAATTATAACATATTCTTTTCCATATGATTTTCCATATCATCCATCTTCTTTTCCATTTCTTTATTATTTTCATCCATTGTGTTTTTTGCATCATCCATATTTTTTTCTAGCTTTCCCATCTAGTAACAAATTTATTCTTTTTCTTCTTGAGTTATGGTTGAGCTCTCTAGAGGTTTATTTGGTGAAATAAATTTTGGAATAACCTTTGGTTCCATGTGAGAAAATAATAATTCTCCTATATTTCCTCTTTATTGTTAATGTTTAAGCCATTATTATAGTTCTTTGCATTTCAATAGATAACAATAGCATAATATAGAATCACTGAGAAATACAAAATCATAAGAGACACATCATTTAGCCTGGGAAACCCTCATGGGGAAGAAAACCTAGCAAAAATTCCTTTTTATAGATAGCCAATACAATGCCAAGAGATAACTCAAACAAATACAGAAATTCCTCTCCCAAAGATGCACCTCTCTCTCTCTCTCTTCTCCAACTGCAGCTCTGAAACGTGTCTCTCAATGAACAAGTGAGTGTGTCTAAGTGAGGTGCTAGCCTCCTTATTTATACAATTCTGGCACGTGTGGAAGTGTCTCTTCACTGACAGGGCCGACTTCTTCTTATGGGTGGTTATAACCACCTTTATTATATTTTGGGCTTCTTTAATATATTCTGGGGTTGGCTTCTCTTTCTTCCTATTACAATTACATTATGACCAATCCACAAAATGGGATTTGGTCCTTTACAGTAGCCGACATGATCAATCCACAATGGGGATTGATCCAATGAATAATATATCAAATAATAATTAGAATACACTTTGCAGTTACATTATTTCAACACTCCCCCTTAACAAGAAGGGTATTCTTCAACAGCATTAGACGAGAGAGAGGCCTTTATCATCAATGGGATCAGGAGGACAACATCATCAATATCATCTTGGAACACTGACTGGAATATCTATAAATCATTGGAAGTTTTCTTCATCGGCAGCATCGTCATTCTCAAAGGAATGCAATCATCATCTGCATCAATATGGATTAGTATAAAACTAATACATCATCATCATCACAACACGAGGCTGGATCATCATAATATAGGACTGGCTTTACGTCACAGTTGTTAAGCTAGAACATCAATACTTGTCTTTCTTTACATCACAGTAATCAATCTGGAAGCAAGATACTAGACTGGCTTTACATCACAACTTCTCAAGCTGGAAGAACAGTACTTGTCTCATCTCAATGTCTTGCTTTACGTCACAACTATCAAGCTGGAATCAAGATACTAGAATGGATTTACGTCACAGCTTCTCAAGCTGGAAGCACAGTACTAGTATCATCTCATTGTCTTTCTTTACGTCACAGCACTCAAGCTGGAAGCAAGATACTAGACTAGATTTACGTCATAGCTATCAAGCTGGAAGTACAGTGCTAGTCTCATCTCATAATCTTTCTTTACATCACAGCACTCAAGATGGAAGCAAGATACTAGACTGGCTTTACGTCACATATTCTCAAGCTGGAAGCATAGTACTAGTCTCATCTCATCGTCTTGCTTTACATTACATCACTCAAGCTGGAAGCAAGATACTAGAATGGATTTATGTCACAACTATCAATATGGAATCACAGTACTAGTCTCATCTCATCGTCTTGCTTTACGTCACAGCACTCAAGTTGGAAGCAAGATACTAGACTGGCTTTACGTCATAGCTATCAAGCTGGAAGCACAGTACTAGTCATATCACAACAGCTACTCCCCCTTTCGAGGAAGGTTCTTTCAAATTATACCAAGCTTATCTCGAAAGTGCTCAAAATTTACACGAGATAGAGGCTTGGTCAACACATCAGCAACCTATTCATCTATGCTAACGTACTGGAGCTTTAAGGCTCCTCTCTGCACCATGTCACAGATGTAATGATAATAAATCTCTATGTGCTTCGACCTGTCATGGAATACAGGATTCTCTGTCATCTTTATGCAGATTTGGTTGTCACATAGGATCGTGGTTGCTTCCATCTCTAGGTCAAATAGGTCGGTCAACAACTTTCGAATCCATATAGCTTCGCAGCTGGAAGAACATGCAAAAATGTATTCTGCTTCCGTTGTGTTGAGAGAAATATTGGATTGCTTCCTACTCTGCCATGAGATCATGGCTGATCCCAAACTGAAACAACATCCTGAAGTGTTTTTCCTGTCAGAAACACTTCCTGCCCAATATGAATCAGTGTACCCACTCAATGTGAAATCATGATCTCCATCATAATTGAGACCACAATCTAATGTACCCTTAAGGTACCTCATAACATGTTTCGCAACCACGAGGTGAACATGTCTAGGTTCTACCATAAACTGACTCAAGGTGTTCATGGAAAAACAAATATCTAGTTTGGTGTTCATTAGGTACATCAGCGATCCAATAATCTTTCTATACAGTGTGGCATCAATCCATTCTGATGAAGTATCGACCAGCAACTTCAGCTTCATTTATATGGGTGTATTCATGGGCTTGCACTCTAACATGTTGAACCTCTTCAAGATTTCGACTGCATACTTCCCTTGGTTAAGGAATATCCTCTCTGGACTCTGCCATACCTCAAGACCTAAGAAATAGTGCATTATGCCAAGGTCTTTCATCTGAAATTTTGAATCGAGTCTCTTCTTACATTCAGTGATGAGATTTTCTTCTCTAGTTAAGAATAAGTCATCCACATACAGTAATAGTATTACTGGCTCATCGTTCATAACCTTGAAGTAGAGGTTAGAATCTTCTTTACTCTTGGTAAATCCCAAGCTCGTCAGAAATCTGTCTATCTAGTCATACCAAGCTATAGGAGCTTGCTTCAATCCGTACAAGGCTTTCTTCAACTTGTAGACATGAGACTTCTTGTCTTCAACTTCAAATCCTTGAGGTTTCTCTATATACACTTCCTGTTCGATAACACCATTTAGGAAAGTTGTCTTTACGTCCATCTGGTGTAACTTCCACTTCATCTTAGCTACAAGGGATATGATGGTTCTGATCGAAGTGTATCTAGCTACAGGAGCGAATGTCTCTTCATAGTCAATGCCTTATTTTTGACAAAATCCATGAGCTACAAATCTTGCTTTACAGTTCTCAATACTTCGATCAGTAGCATGTTTTATTTTGAAGATCCATCTGGACGATACCACATCCTTGCTATTCGGTCTAGGAACTATTTCCCATACATCGTACTTTATTATGGATTGGTATTATTCTATCATGGCATTTGCCCATTCTTTCTTCTAAATGGATTCTTCAAAGCAGGTAGGATCCTTTTCCATGATATCACACATCAAATCCATATAACTGGAGAATGGCTGAGGTCTCTTCACATGTCTCGTGGTTCCTTCGGGAACACCATATTTCTCTCCATCTTTAATAATCTCTCTAGCCCAAGTTGGCTTTCTTTTATGGGAGATTTTCATCTGAGGAGGTTCTTGAAACTCTACTACGTCATGATATTCTATAATTTCCTCATCATGGGAAGTTACAACTTCCCTCACTGGTTCAACAGTTATGGGAACCTCCCTCACTAATTCTGCAACTCTGGGGATTACAGGTTCCTCTTCATATACCTCTTCAAGCTGGCATTTTATCGATTTATTGAGTGTTGCATCTTCATCAAAGGTCACATCCTTGTTGATCTCAATGTGGCAGTGACTGGTATATAGATCCTAAAGGCCTTGGAGACATCACAATATCCCACAAATATTCCCTTCTTTCCTGAGGGTTCCATCTTGTTTCTTTTCTCTTTCGGTATATGTATAAATATTGGGCATACAAATATTTTGAGATGGATTACCTCTGGATTCTTTCCGGTGAACATCTCTTATGGGTTCTTGAACCCAAGTGCACTATGGGACAATCGGTTTTGCACATATACAATTGTCATTGTTGCTTCTACCCATAAGCACATAGGAAGATCTTGATCGTGGATCATGGTCTTCACGGCTTCCATTATCATTATGTTCGTCCTTTCAGCTACATCGTTTAGTTGAGTATTATAGGGAGTAGTGAGTTCCCTCTTGATCCCAACATCTTTGCAGAAGTTCACAAACTCTTTTGAGGTGTATTCTCCTCCATTCTCTGACCCAAGTATCTTGATCTTTCTTTCAGAAATATTCTCTATCAAGGCTTTGAATTCCTTGAATTTGTTGAACACTTCATCTTTAGATTTCAAGAAATACAACCAGGTCTTATGAGAATAATCATCAATAAATGATACATAATATACATACCCACTAATGGAGGACGATGGCATTGGGCCACACACATCTGAATGAATGAGCTCTAAGACTCCTTCTTCTTTGTTGTCTCTCTTCGAAAAATGGTTCTTGATGTTATTCCCTTGTGCACATCCATTGCACACACTTTCATGGTCAACCTTGAGTTCTGGTAGACCTGTGACAGCTTTACATATGTATGGTAGCACCTTGTAGTTGATGTGAGATAATATTCTATGCCAAATTTCACATGGATTCTCAATGGTGTGGGTCATGGCAACTTCTGAGTGACCCTTTAGCTTATACAAGCCACCTTCTTCTTTTCCAATGATGATTTCTTCTTTCATGGTTTATCCTTTAGCCCACATAAGAAATTATCCATCTATGAAGGAAATCCTTAAGCCTTTCTTCTCTAAAGCTGATATGGAGAGTATGTTCTTTGTCAAACTTGGTACATAGAGTACGTCCTTCATCTTCATAGAATTTCCTGATTTAAGCTTGTAGTTTGATTCTCCCACTCCCTTGATGGGATATTGGTAATCATCTCCAAGTATCACTTTCTGAGAAAACTTTTTTTCTAAAATACAAGAGAGAATTTCTCTTTGAACTGTCATGTGCTTTGATGCACCACTAACAATGAGCCAAGTGTCTTATCCAGGTGTTACCGATCCTGAGAGGGTTGAGATTAAGACATAGTCTTTGATCTGCTCTCTTATCATCTTTGTGGGTGGTTCTTCATCTTCGACTGCATGGGCATGGTGCCTCTTATGTTTCGTCTTGTATTCTTCTCATCTTGCTGGACAAAAATTCGCAATGTGTCCCATCCTGTCACAATGGTAGCATTGGACAGATGAGTAATCTCTTTCCTTTCGTTGTCCTTTCTTCTGAAATATCCTTGGATGAGATTCTTTATTACTAAATTTGTTTTGGGGTTGAGACTCTTTGGAAGTCTCTTTCTAGAAGTAAGACTTCTTTCTTCCTCTTTTAGTGCGAGTAGCTAGGGCTTGATCTTCATCTCTTGTTAGTAAATCCTCTCGGTTAGCTACTCGTGTTTCTTCTTGGATGCATTCTTCCCATAGACTGTCAAACTTCAGTTTCTTTGTTCTGGCACAAATCATTTGGATTAATGCATCCCAAGGTATTGTGAGACCATTTAGGGCCGTCATTATAATTTTGTCTTTGTCTATAGTATCTCCAATTGCTTCTAGTTGTTCTTTGAATTGGGATATTCTGGAGAAGTATTCTTGGATTGATTCTCCTTTCTGCATTCTTGTATTCTCGAGTTGAGTTCTAAGATTCATATTTCGGTTTATGTTATTTCCTTCATATAATCTATTGAGGGCATCAAACATTTCTTTCGGAGTCTTCTTTGATGACACATAGGGAATCAGGTGGTCTTTGACTGAATCTGCAATGATTATTTTGGCCCTGATTGTGTCTTTTTGGTGCTTTTCTTTTTCTGCAGCATCGGCGGGCTCCGACACGTCTTCTTTGACGAATATTGCTAGATCATTCTCTTCAAGAATGACACCAATCCTATACTTCCAGGCATGGAATTTTTCCACACCTTCTAGCTTGTCAACAAGCTTAACGCTTGTAGACATATTTTACTTGAAGCTTGGAAAATGTCCAAAAATGAAAATGTTCAAAATCAAATTCTGAACTTACCAAGAGGTTTTCTTTGCTGAGGTGAGTAGCCTGGTGTGATTGGATCTGAGAAAATCCAACTTTTACCCCTCCAAACTTGATCTGTGGATTTTTGGACTGGTTTTCTGGTACCTCTAGTACTTTGGTACTTCTGGTACTTCTGGTTCTCTGGTTTTCTGGTACTTCTGGTACTTTGTGAAACTAGCATTTCACTTTCTAGGAGATCTATCCACTGAAAAGGTGCGTTGAAGGTGCCAAAATGATCCTTGGGGGAGGGATCACTTTTCTAGATGGTTTTAGGGTTGAAATACCTCACCAACAAAAAACCCTAATTTGCATGTATGGCAACAGTGACGTTTTTCACTTTTCCCTTGTGAAAGATGCTCTCTTCAGCTTGGCTCTCATACCATGTTAATTTTTAAGCCATTATTATAGTTATTTTCATTTCAATATATAACAATAGCATAAGATAGAATCACTGAGAAATACACAATCACAAGAGACACATCATTTATCCTAGGAAACCCTCATGGGGAAGAAAACCCAGCAAAACTTCCTTAGTATAGATAGTCAATACAATGCCAAGAGATAACTCAAACAAATACAGAA